>VDFB02021844.1:126822-145239 GCA_007258455.2 Sequoia sempervirens | reverse complement strand
GTTTATTTTCATTTATCATTTCCACAAACAAATTAAATAAAATACATGCACATTAAAATAATTACAATCAACCATTTGTAAAATTCAAAATAAATGTAATATTTTACCACTACTACTAATATTTATCTATTGCTTTATTTATTTACTATTTTGTGTTTTTATTTTATTAATTTTTTAATTATTGAAATCACAACAATAAACCATACACCACATTAGATAAATCACAAAATCACAATGATATACAAAGACCAATGCAACAACACAATGACTGTGACTAAGATGCACAAACCAAGAAGGTACAAGACTGTTGACACCTTGGGACGGAGTTACTTCCATGTCACCTTTGTTCAACTTCCTACCATTGGGTTGGTACAATGCTCGCCCAGACCTATCAAAATAGGTGGAAATGATTCTTATTCCTGCAAAGCCTTCATCCAAAAAGGTGATATACAATATACATACATATAATCAATTACAAAGCATCGTGAGAAGGATTTGCAATGTAGCAGGGCACTCGCGAATGAGTGATGCTAGTTGTCCCCTCACCAATCATATCATCATCTAATGCATTATAAATTTACATTAATTTGCATCACATCATAAATTACTATTCTCTAGTCTACTGCATTCCAAATAACTCCATCAAAATGATCATAATAAAATGTCATCATAATATCCATGGCATCATAAGAGTATTATAAACAGTAACAATCTAAGCTACCACAACACAATATCAATAGTATCATCAAAACCACAATGTGCCAAACAAGACCACATAGAATGACCAAAACAAGCAATAACATGAGGGGTATTACATCCTCCCCCCTACATCCTCCCCCCTAGAATTTGGCTTACCTATGGAAGCCAGTAAAAAGATAAGGGTAAGAATCCCTGATACGAGAGGCATCCTCCCATGTGGCTGAAGCCTCATCAGTAGGGTCCCACTGAACCCGCACCTGATCAATCTCTCTGCCTATGAGGGTAAGTCGCTGACGCTGAAGCATGGCCATGAGCTCGAGTTCCAGCTGCCTGTCCTCAACCTGAAGAGCATTCTAATCCAGAACATGAGTAACATCAGGAAAATATGGTCTAAGAACAGAAACATGAAATACATCGTGGATCCACAACAAACTGGGTGGAAAAGCTAGATGGTAAGCAATAGGTCCAATCTACTCCAACACCTCAAAGGGTCCAACAAAGTGAGGCACAAGCTTCGAACCCTTTCCATAACGAATTGGGCTCTTCCACGGGCGCACTCGAAGGAACACCCGATCACCAACTGCAAACTGCCGATCAACTCTATGAGCG
The DNA here is from genome assembly GCA_007258455.2 of Sequoia sempervirens. Lineage (NCBI taxonomy): Eukaryota > Viridiplantae > Streptophyta > Pinopsida > Cupressales > Cupressaceae > Sequoia > Sequoia sempervirens. The sequence goes on along the minus strand of VDFB02021844.1, from coordinate 143,931 downwards.
TCCACATACTTCTTCTGGCTATCCTAAGTAGCTACAAGATGCTCCCGAATGCGAGACACCTGCTGCTCCATATCTCTAAGCATTTCGGGCCCAAGAAGCACCCTATCCTCCAATCGATCCCAACTCAAAGGAGTACGACAAGGACGACTATACAAAGCCTGAAAAGGAGCCATACCAATAGAGCTATGGTACCCATTGTTATATGCAAACTCAACCAAGTACAGATAGTCCTCCCAACGTGATTGCTGATCCATGACATACATACGAAGCATATCCTCTAGCACCTAGTTAACTCTCTCAGTTTGACCATCAGTCTCAGGATGGTAGGCAGAACTGAAATTCAACTTAGTTCCCAAAGACTGCTGCAAAGATGTCCACAATGCAGACGTGAATACCGGATCTCTGTCAGAAATGATCCTCCGTGGTATCCCATGCAATCTAACTATATCATTCATGAACACCTTAGCAACATAAGATGTCGTATACGAAGATCAAATAGGAGAAAAATGAGCTACCTTAGTCAATCTGTCAACTGTGACCATAATAGCATCATGTCGTCTAGATGACATAGGCAACCCAACAATGAAATCCATGGAAATAACATCCCATTTCCACTCTGGAACAAGGTGAGGCTGTAGCAATCCTGCTGGATGATGATGTTCAGCCTTCACTCTCTGACACTCAAGACATCGAGCCACAAAGTCGGCGATATCCTGCTTCATTCCTGACCAAAAATAGAGCGACCGAAGATCCGCATACATTTTCTTGACTCCAGGATGTGCTGCATAAGGTGCCTGATGACCTTCTGTCAAAATCAGGGTACGGAGACCCTCAGAAGAAGGTACATACAACCATCCATAGAAACGCAAAGCACCATCCGAATCTAACGAATAACCAGCAAATTTCCCTTCCAAAGCTCTACCTGATTCTACCTCAGCTTTCACCTCTGAATACCAACTATCCGAAGGAAGGGCTGCAAGAATCTGACTCTTCAAATCCACCTCAAGAGACATTGCAGAAACCTCATGCCTACGTCGACTTAGAGCGTCAGCCACCACATTTTCCTTACCCTGAATATACTTAACCTCAAAATCATACTCACACAAAAATTCCATCCACCTCCTTTGCCTTGCATTCAAATTCGGCTGCGTAAAGATGTATTGCAAGCTCCGATGATCTGTATGCAACTCAAACCGGTGCCCTAGCAAGAAATGCCTCCATCTCACAAGAGCATGAACAACTACGGCCAATTCAAGATCATGTGTGGGATAATTGAGTTCATGATCTTTTAGTTTCTGAGATTCATAGGCAATCACTCTCCCATCTTGCATCAGTATGGCCCCAAGGCCTTCCAAAGAGGCATCCGTACAAACCACGAAAACTCTTGATGGATCTGGCACTGCCAAAATTGGAGCACTAGTCAGTTTTTCCTTAAGAGTTTGGAAAGCTAGCTGAAACTGCTTAGTCCAAAGAAATTTCTTCCCTTTCCTCTGAAGTGATGTGATAGGATGCGCAATCCTCGAAAAGACCTGCATGAACCGCCGATAATACCCAGCTAATCCCATGAAACTGTGAACTTCTGAGACATTAGTGGGCACGGGCCAATCCATGATGGCCTGGATTTTAGTAGGATCAACAGAAATTCCCTCACCAGAAATCACATGACCCAAATACTGAACTTCAGTCTTATAAAAGTCACACTTTGCCAGATTGGCATACAACTGGTTATCTCTTAAGCACTGCAAAACCTGCTTTAGGTGCACCTCATGTTCCTCCATAGATTTAGAATAAATCAAAATATCATCAAGAAACACGAGGACAAACCTATCTAAGTAGGTTCGAAACACCCCATTCATTAGACTCATAAAGACTGAAGGTGCATTCGTTAACCCGAACGACATCACTGTAAACTCGTAGTGTTCGTACCGAGTACGAAATGCAGTTTTATGAATGTCGGCCTCTACTATCCGCAACTGATGATACCCTGATTTGAGGTCGATTTTGGAAAATACCTTTGCCCCTTTTATCTAGTCAAAGAGATCATCAATCCTGGGAAGGGGATAACAATTCTTTATTGTTACCTTGTTCAATTGCCGGTAATCGATACAAAGACGGAGAGAACCATCCTTCTTTTTGACAAAGATCACTGGTGCTCCCCAAGGAGAAACACTAGGGCAGATAAACCCTTTAACTAACAATTCTTCTAACTGCAGATGAAGTTCCTGGAGTTCCTGCGTGGTCATCCTGTATGGAGCCCGAGAGATAGGCTCAGCTCCAGGCACCAGATCTATCTTGAAATCCACCTCTCACCTAGGAGGCATACCAGGAATCTCACTAGGAAAAACATCAGAAAATTCTGCAAGGAGAGGGTAATCATTCAAAGACACTTCACGGCTACCCTCAGACTCAAGGTCACTAACCAATACTGCAAAGAGCTGACAACCCTGACGAAAACACCTTTTTAACTGCATAGCTGAGATCATTCTCAAGGAAATAGGCCTCTGAACACCCACAATTTCCACCTCATTACCAAAATCATCCACACATCACACTGCTTTATGGCGACAATCTATCAAAGCACGATGAGAGCTTAACCAATCCATGCCCAAGACCACATCATAAGAACCAAGTGGAAGAATTCTGAGGTCCACCTTAGTTGACATTGCCCCTAACTCTAACCTACAACCCTGTACCAACTTCTCAACCACAACCTTGGATCCTGAAGCTAATTCAACCTACCACTTTTTTCTTTGCTTTATTGCCCCCAGTTTACATCGCTCAACAACTAAAGGAGAGATAAAAGAATCAGATGCACCAAAATCAAAAAGTACTAAAATGTTAAACTTATGTAATGAACCTGTAGTCTCAATGATAGTGCTCTGATGATCCGCGTGTCGATTATCCATTGTTGCGAAGACTCGGTGAGATCTCCCTGCGTCTCCCACTGTCGGCTCAGACATAGCTAGTTTCTGACTAAACTCTAAAGCACTCTTTTGAGGACACATCCTAGCAATATGCCCCTGCTGCCCACACGAAAAACATCTAGAGCCTCGACCAAAACCTCTTCCCCCGGATGGAGCATTCGATTGCTGGAAACTCCCACAACTAGGTGGAGACTAAAAACTCAAAGCAGGCTGCTCCTGACGTGCACGATTTCGGTTCTGATCCCTACGAAATTGAAAGTGACCACCCTGTTGAGAAGTAGCATTCTTGTGCTTCAGCTGAGATTACTGCTGCTGACCCCCTCTTGAAGGCCCAAAACAGCTCTTAGAAGGTCCTGCTGACTGTGTCTAACCCCCTTGAGAACTAGTTCTAGGAGTGGGCACACTACCAATCTGAACTCCTACATGACCACCCAAGGCCATAGCCAAGTTTTCCTCTACCAAGCGAGCCTTCTCGACAACAACTTCCATGGTCTTAGGTTCGAAGACCCTTACACCACCACTGATGAGTGCGTTCAAACCTCGAACAAAGTGCTGAACCAACACCCCTTCATCATGGCTAATCCTTGCATACTGTTTCAGCTCATAGAAGTGACGTTCATACTGTTCTACTGACATTTCCATTTGCTTAAGATCATGGAATTCATCTACCCTACACTACCTCCAATGATCTAAGAGGAAGCGAGCCCTGAACCTTTCCAAGAAAAACTCCCAAGTGACCATATTGATATCCATATGCAACTTCTGCTCCTCAAGCTGCCACCAAGTGGACGCGAAACCCCGCAAATGCATAACAGCACATCGAGCCTTGGTATTACTACCATAGGCGTGCATTGCGAAGCATCAGCCCAAATCAATCAACCAGGTCTCGGCTTCAAACCCTCCTCCAGAGCCATCAAAGGTAGGTGGATGAGCTCTCATTAAATCCCTCATATGGCCTGCTAATAAAGCATCTTGATCAACTGAAGCTCCCCTATGCCTTGGAAACCTTTCTCTTTCTCTCTCAACTAGCTGATCCCCATCAGGTCTAGGGCCCAATCTATCAAGAAGCTCACCCAGAAGATGCTACAACTGACCATCCAACCTGGCTATTCTGGATTTTGTCCACCACCAGACAGATTGTTCTAAGAATTCAGTTGCTCCTCAGACTCAGGACCGAGAGAACTTGGCGGTAAAGGATTCGGTTAGTTGACCCCACGGCCACCACCTCGGCCTCTTCCTCGGCCTCTACCCCTACCTCTACCTCTGCCTCTAGGCATGCTTATGCACAACAAGACAAAGGTACATAAGAGCTCAAGAGAAAAATGCAAAGGTTTCCTAATGGACAATACTACCCAGAGACCCCAGCATTTGCAACCTTGGCTCTGATACCAAGTTGTAACGCCTGCCGTGCAAGCCCCAAAGAACAACCACATTAAAGCACAAATATTTTTTTTTTTAGAACAACAATAAATCAATATAACCAATATTAAATAATCATGTATATGAACATAAACTTCATTACAATACCAATAACATAATTGACTATGTTCCTTGGGGCACACGAGGTCATATCGAAATAACATTTACAAAACATCAACTCAAGATAACATTCTAAGTACAAAGGAACTATTAATGACAAGATTAGATATATATACATAGATTCCATCATAAGGTAAAACCATGAGAAATCACATAACCAAATACGAATACAAAGTTGGAGTTTACATTACATCATCTTTTAAATATACAACATATCCATAACCATAATTTACATCATGTTTCCCAATCATGTGGGATGAATAAAAAATACAAGATTATCAAAATAAATAGAGATCAACTGAAACAAATCTTCAATTGGATGAGACTGGCCAACGAACGCTGATGGGGAACCCAACGGTGTGCGGAGCATGTTCCACCCGACCACCCCCGTGCTAAGAGGTGACAGAGAAGTAACTCCGACCAAGAATGTCAACTGACCAAGACTGATGTACAAGTATACAAAAAGTACCAACATAGAACCATAACACAATACTCCAAATTACAATGAAACAAATAACATCGTACAATAATACCATAAGAGTACAAGATCCTGAATAACAATGAGATTAAACAAAACTATAAAGTACACCAAAAATGTATTAAGACAATAAATCATAAATCAATTTAAATTTATTTAATGAACAATCCAATCCAACTCCCATAACCCCCTTCTAGAGGAACACAATAAAATAAAACACATGGGCAACTAGGGGAGAGTGTCATCGCATAGTCCTACATGGGCTATCCTGTGCTCTTCCTCCCAACTAGAGGCGCCGGTCCCATCTATGGCTATCCTGTGCCCTTCCTCCCAACTGGAGGCGTCAGTCCATAGGGTGACTCATGCAGAGCCGTAGACCTCTCGTGAAGATGAGGTCACGACCTTGCCAACCACGGCCTTCTCAGCCTTCCATTAGTCTGTGGAAGCACTAATGAAGACAAGGCATCCATTTTTTTAAATCTTATAATGATATTACTACCCAACCCTCCTAAGTTAATTATTAGGTTTTCACTTGTTTACTAACTCACTCGTGGGTTATCCTATGCCCTTCCCCTTAAGCGGGGCGCCGGCCCCCACGAGGAGCCACTCTCCCTAGAGACCCACCAAAACCATCAAGAAACCAAGGTGTACCATCACAAACATGCACATTGAAATACAATAATACTAATATGCGAGGCAAAACCCATCTCGCCAATAAATTTCATAACCAAAATCTCTCAACACCGTACACCCCAATAGTAATACAAATCATAACAAAAGCTCATGATAGAAAGATATAAAATTAGCAAGTTCACAATCCTCTGGAAGACTAAGGTGCTAACACAAAAAGGGTTCCCACATCAAAGAACTAACAATGTCCCAAACCCACAAGTCTACAAGACTACAATTTCACAAAATAAAAATAAGAGATAACTTATTCAATTCCTATATTAAATTCCATTTCTACCATACACATATTAAAATAAGGAATTAAACAATTAATGCTGATATATGTTCCCAATCTGCCTTTTTACTATATTATCCTATCAAGTTTAAAATTTAACAAATTAATAGAAATTCCTTTCACATTTCCACTCTAATAAAATTTTGCTCATACCAGAAAGTGAAGCAATCTATTTACAGACATAATTTAATTAAATGAATATAACAGAGAAATTGTGACATAAAATATAATTAAATTAAATAATAAATGTATGATATAAATATATATACATATATATATAATTATAAATGCATATATTAAAAATCAAAACACGAATTTTCGTTTAAAAGAAAAGTAAAGCGCGTATTTCATAGTTTATATTTTCTTTGGAATGGACACGGGCTATTAACAGCCACAGGATTTACACCCGGCTGCGGACAGTCTACAGACTGTTCGAGCAGTCCGTAGGATTGATGTGGACAGTCCACAGACTGTCGCACGGGTACCAACCCCCAGCTGGGTGGTGGGTACGGCCGAGGCTGAACCACCACTCAGTTGGTGGTTTATTAATATCAACCACATACAAAAATTTTGATGGGAATTGGGCGAATTTCAAAAATAAATAAATTTACAATCAACATTCATCAATGTATATATACATATATATATATCAAATATAATAGATATATATATATATATATATATATTGTATTTCAAATACTTTGAAAACAGAGACAGATAAACACTGTACAATTTTTCTGTGTATGCTTAAATATAAACAAGAATATACACAACCCAATTTTCCCAGTAAAAAGATTATTCTTAAATTTATTCATTATATTTCCCAGCCAAAACTACAGTATTACTAGTTATTTCTAGAATTCCAATCTTAGTTTCATTATAATAAACAACAGTAAAAACCCAACAAATAATTTCATTTAAATAAACAACAATCCCAAACTCCCAGAAATTTCAATCTAATAATTGACAGTCCAAAACCCAACCAAATTCCATTTTAACAAGCAGCAATCCCGTACCCCAGTTAAATTTCCGTTGATTAAAGAACAACCCAATAGATTTTCTTTCCACAAACATTTGAATTCCAACCCCAAATGAAAATTTCATACACAACAAATCAATTCCTATCAATTGCTATTTTATTTGACGCTACAACAAATAAATAAGAAAAGAACCTGGCGTCTTGTGTTTGAAGAAGATTTGTAGAAGCTCTATCCCTTTTTCCGATCCAATCCTCTGCCAACGAATGTTTCCAGCAGCAGCTCCGAGATCCTCCCTCAACTCAAATCTTATTCCTCAATAAATTCTCATAATAATAAAGGAATGCAATACTATAACAGGAAAATTGACTGCCAAATTTCTCCAAAATCTGTTGGAAAGAGAATGCAATACTATAACAGAAAAATGACTGCCAATTTCTCCAAAATCTGTTGGAAAGAGAATCCAACCCTACCAAAAAAATCCCCTAAATAAAATCACACACAAAAAGTCTCTTCCATTTCCTCTTCCTGTGAATACCAAAAGTCACTTCTCCAAAAATAAAATTTAAATACATTCAAATCCACAAAAAGATTGAGCTTTTTATTTGTTTATTTATTTATCATTTCCACAACAAATTAAATAAACACATGCACATTAAAATAATTACAATCAACCATTTGTAAGATTCAAAATAAATGTAATATTTTTACCACTACTACTAATATTTATCTATTGCTTTATTTATTTACTATTTTATGTTTTTATTTTATTAATTGTTTAATTATTTAAATCACAACAATAAACCATACACCACATTAGATAAATCATAAAATCACAATAATATACAAAGACCAATGCAACGACATAATGACTATGACCAAGACGCACAAACCAATAAGGTACAAGACTGTTGACACCTTGGAACGGAGTTACTTCCATGTCACCTTTGTTCAACTTCCTGCCGTTGGGTTGGTACAATGCTCGCCCAGACCTATCGAAATAGGTGGAATCGAGTCTTATTCTGCAAAGCCTGCATCCAACAAGGTGATATACAATATACATACATATAATCAATTACAAAGCATCATGAGAAGGATTTGTAGTGTGCAGGGCGCTCATGACAGTGATGCTACTTGTCCCCTCACCAATCATATCATCATCTATTGCATTATAAAATTACATTAATTTGCATCACATCATCAATTACTATTCTCTAGTCTACTGCATTCCAAATAACTCCATCAAAACAATCATAATAAAATGTCATCATAATATCCATGGCATCATAAGAGTATTATAAATAGTAACAATCTAAGCTACCACAACATAATATCAACAGTATCATCAAAACCACAATGTGCCAAACAAAACCATAAGAATGTCAAAAACAAGCAGTAACATGAGGGGTATTACAATACACAGAGTTAGAATGGGTATGATACCATTGCACATTTGGCTATTGAGAACACCTTCTTGATGGTTGCCATGATTGACTAGAAGGAGCTCACCAACAAATGCAACAGGAAAGGGATTAGGGAAAAGCTAGGAACAAATGGCGAAGATAAAATGAATGACATGGAATAATCCCAACCACACCTCACCATCCTCGCACAAGGAAGGGTGACGCCATCAAACATGATGTGAGGTGTGCATTAATTTTTTGTTGCATGGACATGGTGGGCCCAAAATTTGTAGTTGTAGTTTAAATGAATAAGGTAAAATGTGAAGGGCATCCTCACCGCTTGGTACAAATATTAAAATGGGTAAAGTATTTTCTGGGAGGAAAAAAATTAAATAGCAAGAGGCTTTAAATTGAATGAAGTAAAATAAATGTGCCTAATTAAATGTGGAGTTTACATATTTCAAGAAATGGTTTTTCTTAAATATTTAAATGTAAATCATGTGGGGTAAATTTCAATGAGCCCATTAAAAAATAAAGTGTCATGTGAAATGTTGAAAGCAAAGGCATTAAAATATATAATGCAAATTGGGGTGCGAGTAAACTTTTTTTTAATCACCCCATCAAATAGTAAAAAGCTTTTAATATTTAAAAGCAATTCTTTTAAATATAGAGAAATTTAAAGTTGGTTACAAAGGTAAAATGGCACGGGAAGTTTTTGGATATAAAGTAAAATACTATATTACTTTGCTTGGATATGAAATATAAAGAGGGACTCGGGTAAAATTATTTTTTCCTAATAATGTAATATTAGAAGCCCTCAAATATTCAGAAGGTAAATATTTTTAAATGAAGATGAAAAGTGAAGGGCATAGGTAAAGTGAATTTATCATTCACTTTGTAAAAAGAGTCTTCTTTTGCTGTAAAATGAAATAATAAAGTGCAACTACAACAATGCAAAATGTAGAAATAAAGGCTTTCATGGGGAGAAAAATATTTTTACACTGCAGGGTAAAATGGTGTTGATTTTCAGGGATAGGGGAAACTTTTTATTGAAGAAACAAAGAGTGAATTTTCTACTACAAAATAGAGGAAAATTTTGTTGCAAAGGGAAGAGAGATGAGAGAATATTTTCCAGATTGAAGAAGAAAGATGCCAACAATCATCATTGAATTGATTTTGTGCTTTTTTTGTTTCTTATTCTGATTCTCTTCTCATTGTAAAAGGTTTTGAATTTCTATATGGGTTGGGTAGATAGAGAAATGTTGAGTTGGAGTCATGAATTGAGTCTGTAAGTTGTAATTGTTGATTTCATGAGTAAATATTAGTCAGTTTGTGCAAGCAAATCATGAATGTCATCAAATTGTCTCCAGATTTGTACACATTTGATCATATGAATTCAATAATACAAAGTATGTTTGAATTTATCATCTCAATTTCCATGAGATTGTGTTATGTGTTCATGGTTCTATTTCAAGGAAGTAGTTAAATTACTTTGAGGAAATAATTGTGATTTCAAGTGTGTAGGGTGGATCTATAAGAAGAATTTGATTGACAACAGGAGTGGATCTGTTGGTGTAATGCATTAGTAGTTTGAATCCATTGGTTGAAGTTTATTTGCTAATGAATTCTTTTTATGATTATGCATTTGACTCCATGGCCCAGAATTAGGCACTGATTTGTCATTCAACTTAGTCCATTCTAAAAAAAAAGTTATAAATTCAAAATCATTTTATTTTTTGTTGTTGGGTTTTTGTTTAGTGTTGGATTCTTCTTCCCAATTGCTGAGTGTTGAGATACCAAGAATACTACCATATTTGAAGTTGTTAATGCTTTCCTTGGTGTATTTTCATTTGGAATTATCTACTATAATAAGCAATGTTTGTGCATCGTTGAATTGAGTCTTTAGGAATTGTAAAGGGAGACCCACCTTGGTCCTGCAAAGCCAGAAGTGTACGAGATTTTAGTCTTTGACTGAATCTTGTCAGTTGGAAAAATCCCTCTTTGATTCTAAGCATAAGAAATTGGTTGTTCTTTAGGACTCATTGGACCGATCGATTTGGAACACCAACATAGAGTTTAAAGCAGGAATTGCAAGTAGAGAAAGATAATGTTAATAAGGCCAAGGAGGAAACTACAAAGGTGACCACATACTTTTGTTGATATTATAAAGCATAGGGTGTCCAAGTTAGTGCACAAGTCTAATAATTTTTTGGATGTTTATAAAAAAACATTCAGAGAAAGGACTTGTCTTAACAAAACTTGACTTCCTTGATACCTTACAAATAAAGATTCATTTCAAACAATCACTGAATGCATACTAGCGCACTTGTAAAAATTAATTTGAAGGCCTAATGGGCACTCAAAAAAGAGAAAAACATAAAAAATTGAGAGTATTGGTCTATACATACCTTCTAAAACATATTTCATTGATTCCAAATCCAACTATACCCAAACTATGCATAGATTTGTTCAAACATCAAGCAAACTAGGGTTTCATGACTATTCTTATGGAAATGAACATACACAGGTTAGCATGAATTTCACATATAGTTTTTTGGTGCAATTTCATTTAATGGGTATCTTGATAATATCCTTAAGAATATTTTCTCCAAGTTTCATAATTTTTCCATGTTTAAAATAAAAGTTATGAATGTATTACCCTTGCTAGAAACCCTATGTCTGAAAATGGACTGTCAACACCATTTTGATCATAACTTTCTCAAATTAACTCCAAATGAGACCAAAACAAAAGAACATGAACCATAGAACATATACCTAACTCCAATATTTCCCTAGCCATACTAGGCCGTACAAGTCTATACAATTTTAGTGTTCTAACTAAAATGCAGAAAATTCACTTCTTTTCGCTATAACTTTTACAAAACATGATGAAAATTCACTAAATAAAAAGAATTTGAAAGATTAAAAAAATCTCCAACTTTCCAAATAATTTCTAAGGTTGTATTGAACCGTACATGGTCGTACAATGGAGAATACAATCTATTACACATAGAAAATGTAAAGGAAAACATGCAAAACTGACATATTTTCATTCCAAAACTTCATCCAACCTTCTCCAACCTTGGTGATTATGTGTACATGTAATATTTATGCCATTAAATTCATTCACATTGTTCAAAATTGATTCCTAACTTCCCAAACCAAAAATACAACTTTTTGACAACTTTGGCATGACAACTTTTGTAACTTTTACAACTTTTTGTTCCTAATCACCAAAATGACTCAAACGGATCCTAAATGGCCTAGAATGGTCCAAATTGACCTTGTTGACCCCCAAAAAATCCAAACAACCCAATATTCAAATTTGCACAAAATGACAAAAAGTACATCAAAGGATGCTCCTACATCATGAGGCCCACAGGCAATATATGCAGGTCCAGAATGCTTTTCAAAATGATTGGAGCAAGTGGAGTGCTAGGGTTAGAGAATTTAAAGAAATGATACCTAATATGTAAGAGGATCTTAAAGCTCCAACCAACATTCTTGATTTGATAAAGGTAGTTGATTTGTTAAGTGAAATCTCAACATTTCATGGTAAGTTGGGTATGTAGTTGCAAAATAAATTGAAGATGTTTAGAGACATGGAGGGGCATGGCATTCCAAAAATACTAAATGATGAAGGTGAGCTAAAGGAATTTTCTACTTGGAGGATGAGTTGGGAGGTCTCTTCCCACACTTTAAGAAAGCAATTAGCCTCACATATTATACCATGTTGAATGTTGTTGTTGTTAACATGACAAGAATTGAGGTGTGTCTGGATGCATTTGTTAAAGAGGCTGAAATATTGATGGATGCTAGGTACAATCAACACAACACTAAGGTGCAGAAATTACTGGATATACAATGTGTAACGCCTTGCCACGAAACCCTAGAGGACAACACACGAAAACACTTAAAAACAATTTTTATTTTTTTTGAAGTACAATATTCTTAAGAAATTGTAGAAGAATAATAACTTAAATTCTAACCTAAGTCCTCTAAGGTCCATGACTACACTACTAAATTCCCATTAACAAAACTAGCAAGTACTAAAAATCATTACGTTAACAAATTCTATCTAATAATAAGGATTTGATTTAATTATCATATTTAATTGAACAATTAATATGAAACAAACATTACATGTGAACAATATATATCATTTAAAATCAATCCATTTAGCTAACATATATAATAGCATCTTTTACATTGTCCTTTACATAAGAGAATTCAACATTTATTTACATCGTTACATCTTGAACAATGATGTCTCCTTGCAAATATGTGAGGAGAGTACATCAGGAGAATAATACATGATACAATAGATTTATGGTAAAATACATGAAAGATAATCCACATGAACTGGAACAAGTGCAGAAGTCTTCAAATCCAAAAGCAGTCTCATGAACATGAACCAGTACAAGGCACATTCCACCTGACCATGTGGAACCCTAAGGTCCACCCCCCATGCTAGGAGATAGAAAAAGGATCCCACCACCACAATGACAACAAGATAACAACCAACTAACATAACAATACTATAAAGGATCCCAACATGCAAGTACAACATAACACAACACAACAGTGACACCACTTCCAAAGGCACACACATACATAAAAAGGAAATACAAGCCAAGGGGATGCTAGGTTGTAGCATGGGAGAGTGTCATCGTAGCATGGGAGAGTGTCATCGTATGGTCCTAGCATGGGTTTTCTTGATAGTCTCTCACTAGACGCTGACCCCCATCTATGGTTGTCCTAACAGTCTCACATTAGACGCCGGCCCCATAGGGTGACACATGTGGGACCAATTTTCCTTTCGTGAGGAAATTGAAATTGATCTTGCCAACCAGGCATTCTCATCCCATCCTTAACTTGAATGAGCACTACATGCATGGGTGAGGCATCCAATTATTTTGATTGGAGTGAAATTCTACCCAACCCCCTAGTTTATTACTTATGTTATCACTTAGTTAAGGAACTCCCACATGGGTTTTCCTAGACGCCACTTTGTGTGTTGGCCCCCACTGAGAGCCACTCCCCCTTCTACAACTAGGAAACCCAAAAAGAAGCAACAAGGCAAGGCCAACATGCACAATCATAAAACCACATGAACATACACAAAGGTGAGGCATGGACCATCCCACATACAAAACCAACCATAAAAGCAAGTGGATAGTGCATGACCAAAACCTCCTCAATAACATCTCAAGTATCATATTCACCAAAATTCAAGGGTCTACACATACATTTAGCCCATAGTATGGTTTCCCAACCTTTGGAAGACTATCAATATCTACCTTGCACAATAACTTGAGCACTACAATAGATTCCCACAATCATCCCAATTCAATAATCATTCACACTAATACTTCCAAACAACTCAGATCAACAATAGTATCGTGGGTTACTTAATGAATTTACAATACAATCATTTTTTATTCCTAATTATTCATCTTAACCAAGATATTCTATTTCCATATAATTACTATTTTTACTTATTTATTAAATCTCCCAATTTGAAATAACAATTTTGGACAATATTTGAATACATATATGTGTATATACACACACACGTCCGATATATATATATATATATATATACATATACATGCATATGCGTGTATATATATAAAAGTAAAGTAAAAGCATTTATAATTTCATTTTTTTATAAATGACAATAAATAAGAAAATTATATAAAAGTTCACACATGTTGTTGTGAATATATATATATTTATATATAATTATACAAAAACACACATATATATATACAAAAACATAACCGAATCACATTGCCTATGAATCACTAGTATAAAGCATTGAATTCATCAACATTCAGTTTACCATAGTTACCATTTTCAATAATTATCAACATTCTATCTAACACATACTGCCAGGTGCATCAATTGTGGAGGATAGTGAATTATAACATGTTGCTTCATCAACTATTAAACACATAAAAGTATTAAACAAATCTATCTCCACTGAATACAGAGCAAGGACAATTTTATGTGTTGCGCACTAGGAAAATTATATTTTGGAAATATCATTTTGATTTCAAGCGCAAGCTCATATAAGCACAACAATCCACAGAGAAAGCATGGTAAAAATGTTTGGTGGACAGAGTAAAAGATTACACTAAGAACTACTTTCCTCCCAGGCCATCGAATTCCTATCCCATAGTGTTCATCAAATTTCATATATCAACTGACGTAATATGAAAAGAATACAAAAGAAACCTCTTTACAAGCCGCAATATAAAAACCTACAGGAAGTGAATTATTTATCATACCACACACTATCTATTATAGGGGAAAACTTTAAATATAAACTACATAACATGTGCTGGACAATTGGGTACACTATGAACATAGCATACAAGAATTTTATTGAACAGAGTTTTGAATGCTAATCCAAATAAGACTTCGATAGGAAAATATTGAAGGTGGTCTTAAACAATGCGCACTAAGAAAAGTAGAAAAAACTTTTGAGCAAGAACCTTTAATACACACATGCAATGAGGCTTCAAGAGAAGGAAAAAGAATGTATGAGGTCAGCCTCCAATCCTAGATTATATGGCCCCAAGAACATAGTGAAAAAATTTAAATCAAACAATACCAACGCCTTCTTGGTGTGTTAAAAGAAGTTCATGGGCTCAGTAAGGTTCTTTGGGAGAGTAACACAATAAACTAACTTGCCATAATAATAATTTTGAATAAGTAGGGAAAATCCAAAAGCAACGAAAAGAAAGCAGCAATGAAAATAAGAATGGAAACATTTTATCATTTTTGCAACTGAGACATTTAAAAGATTACAGTCAAATTGAGGGAAAAATACAGAGCAACCAATTTATAGAGTACTCAGAAATTTAACAAATTATAATTTTGCTTCAAGCAACATAATCACACAATAATTATTTTTTGAATAGCATTAAAATTGAGGAGAAATTATGGAACCTAGAATAATTCGAAGGACCAAGCTAGGAGTTGTTGCCAAGTACGAATTTTGAGTTGTAGCTTCAGTTTTCTCCCGAAATCCCCACAACTCTGCAGAAGTCTAATTCAAAACCCAAATCCAGTAGAAAGCCTTCAGAATTAGAGAAACCCCCAAATCTTCCAAGAACAAGAAATCAAGCTTGCAAGAACTAGAATAATTATTCCCCAAAAAGCAAGATTAGTTTTTCCATAAGATATCCCAAAATCTCCCTTGTTTCTTTGCAATATAACTAATTTATTTTCCACTTTCCACCACTCTTTGTTACTGCATGCATTTTAAATTTAATTATTTTATTTATTTTTACCCCACTTTCAACTGCCACTAATTTTATTTTTTTATGATATAATTATACTTTAATGCTTGCACACAATAAATCAAACAATTAAAATAGTAATTTATTAATTTAATCCTTCATTTTAATTTTACTTGCACAATGCACTAATTAATATTTTTATTTAAATATTTCTTTATTAAACCATAAGTTTTGATTTATTTAAATCAAACAAAATATTAATAATATTTTATTTATTAAAAATTATAAATATATTAAAACATATATTTAAATTATCGAAACACATTTTTAACTGCAATACTCTTTTATTATAATATAAAATCAATCAAAGCATCAATCAAGCAAATAACTCAAATGAACTAAATACCCAATAGTACCTAACTGCAAAGTGAAACGAAAGGAAAAATGACAACATCGACAAACCAACTTGAATTGACCACACAAACAAGAAACAACAAACAAAAACTCATCCTCGTTAAGGATGATGACTCAACATAGGTGACCCGACACTATCTCCAAATCAACAACCTCCATTGGGATTAAGGCACACTCAACTTGGCAATTTAGGTGGAGTCGATGTTTGGTACCTATAGCCCGCAACAAACCAGATAGTTGATCATGTACATAGACAAACAAGCAAACACATCATGAAGAGAAATCACAACATCATAGGGCACTCACAAGTGAGTGATGCGACCTTGTACCCCTTCAACAAATACATTAACATACAATAATCAATTACTAATCAACATGATATGAATAATCATCAGATAAACACATGATATGCAAGACAAGATTAATCTGCATGAACCATTAAATCCATAAACTAAACACAGTATGAGCATCAAATATCAATGATAAAGTATCATCAACTACATCACAACTATAAATCCATCATCAAACAAAATATCATAATTTCCAAATACAATCAAGCCACTATTAGAAGCGGAAAAAACACTGAGGGGAACTACACAATGGCCTACTAAAGAGGAATATAACACATGGCTTGAAAAGTTCACAGATTAAGCCTTTGATTAAGTATTGTGAAAATTATATCCTCTCATTCAAGTGATTACAAGATGTGCTAATGTGGTAGGGTCTTTTCTTTTCTCCTTTCATTGCTTTTATGTTTTAATTTATGCTATCTTGGTGTGCATGTGAAATACAATTTTTCTTGTGGAAAAGATGATTTTCTCATGGTTGGTGCTACTGTAATGATGAAATATGCCCTTTAGAGGTTGGGAAGTATCTTCTCCAGCAATATGAAAAGGATTTTTTTCCTATATGATTTTCCCCCTTTTAGAAATGCAAATGTAATTCATTTGGGGATGTCTTGAAATGAAATTGAAATGTAAGTCAAATGTAAATGTTACTAAATGTGCAATTCGACCCGAAGTTTGTTTTCTCCCTTGCTCTTATAAAAGTGAATTTAAGGCCAATTGCACGGGTCTTTGGTTGAGAGATATTTTTGAACTCATGTAAAAGAATTCTATAATACAAGCACAAGGAAAAATAATTTGTGTTGTCTTAGGTTG
>VDFB02021844.1:72670-126722 GCA_007258455.2 Sequoia sempervirens | reverse complement strand
TACTAGATCAACACAAAGAACTTTTACTTCTCCAACATCTTCTTCTTTTGTTCTATCTACACAAGATAGGGAAACCTTGGCATTGGGAATACAGAGTGTTGGGACTTTCAAATTTTGCAAATTTGAAGTGCCCATATTGAAAATTTTGCCTTTGCACACTTAGAAGTGCACCTGCGAAATATGCCTAAGTGACCTACTTTGGAGGGTCATAATTCAGAGCCAGATGATTTCCAACCCAAACCCCTTGGTGAGCACATTCAGTTGACATATGTGAACATGCATATCAATTTTCAGCTTCCCATGATGAGTTTTGGCAGGGTTTTGAAAAGCGAAGCTCGAGGGTTTTGGCACTTTTTTGTTGTTTGCAAACTCTCTATTGTGTGAAGTGGCCTCTTGTTTGAGATGATATTTCACAACTGGATGATTGTCGAGACAAAAGGATTGTTGTTCTCCATTCTCCCTACATTCATGTACTCTCAAAGCCTCATGATCTAATTTGCTATTTTTTTGAGATCAAAAGCAAATGCAGTTTGTTTTGATTTTATACCTACATTTTTGACATGTTTCAAGGTGGTCAAATTTGACCCCTAATATCTCATGAAGGTTGACGATTGAATAAAATCCCTCATGCATGCATACTCAGTGTACCCAAATGATCTAAATTTTCTAGTGGCAGCTTCCCAAGAGTTGATTCGGTATTTTTTCAAAATGGTGACTAGATGAGTTTTAATTGGTTTTGAGTAGGTGCAGTTGCAAAAAAGTTTGATTGAGAAAATTTGACATTGAATATCTTGCACCTCATGATCTTTTTTTCTGAGCTTCTTGTTGCATTTCATTCTTGAGTCCAATTTCATCATGCCTATAAATTTTCATAGCTTCAGGAGGTCATTTGACTAGTTTTCGAAGGCGATTCCAGAGCCAACTTGACTAGTTTTGACCATTGTGCAAACATGCTTGAAAACAAATTTTAATGACAACCTAGTTTAAATTTTCTCGCCAGGAGAATTCAAAAGTTGTGTTAGGACAATTCAATTTAAAAACTTGTTTGAAAACAAAAAAAATTAGTCGGGCCCATAGAGGACTCGACATATGCCACACAATTTGAGGCTAGTATGGTTCATGTTTCCTGATTATTTGAATGCAATGATTAATTCCACAACATTTATCATCATCCTCCCTGATTGTGACATTGTTGAGGTTGTAAACACCTGATTTGCTTCATTTGGATCAATTGGGGAAAGTGTGGAATTTTGTTGAAATTGTAGTCACAATTCTTTTGATTGATATGCACATGGATTATGGAGTCTCTTTCACAAGTTTGAACGCGCTTGACAGTTGAGGGGAGGTTATTTAGGGTTCAAGAGCCACTAGGAGGAATGATGATTCCAATACTATCAAGGTATTGAAAGAAGTAGGGTCAGCTACATAAAATCTCAATGCTCTCTATTTTATGGATTCTAAACTAGTAAAGAATAGAAAATTGAGGAAGCTTTGAGCATGCTAGGTCTTTTGAGATGATGTTTCCACTTGGGTTGCAAGAGAGTAAAAGTCACAACACTATCATTTTCTGCATTTCTTGGAAAATAACATGATACTAAGAAAGCAAATCTTGTATAAAAATTAATATTGTTGGGTTTTCCTCATTATGTAGATGCACATTTACATCTTGCAAGAGGGAAAAAGGCTCGAAGTGAGGTCCATTTAAAGTTGATTGAGGAGGTATCTAAAATGGATTTAGAACTCATCATATGTTTCATACATGTTTGGAAACATGGAATGTATGCTTCTCATCAAGGGGGCGCTGTAATACTCTCTTTCCCTTCCCAATACACCACAACATGTTGCACAATAATTGATTCCATTCTACTCAGGAATTTCTGTAGAACCCCAGGCTTCATGAAGGACATAATGATGATATGTTCAGCTCTAACCTTAGTAATGATGAATTGCGTATGAGGCTTGGCCATATGTCAAATAAACCATGCTAGGTAATCCTCTCCATGGGCGATGAGTATATACCAAAATTTGTTGGTAAGCGAACTCTTGTCCAAAGGTTTTCCAATGTAATGGGAGAAACACGGGCAATTTCCAACGCTTGTGGTTGGAATATATCAAAAAAGTTGGAGGAATTTTTTTTGCATCCACCATGCTAGTCAGAGGAAGAGATGGGCGATCTGTGCCTAAATGTAAATGTATCAAAAAAATTTGAGGAAATTTGATCTGGACACCATCGACCTTGTAGAGGGGGTTGAATTAGCATTGCAAAATGGAGATTTTAGCGCATACTATAGGATTGTTTGTGTGAAGTCCATTTTGGCAGAGGGATTGGTGGGTTTATAAATGAGCAATATGATGAATAGTGCATTGGGTGCCTTCCAAATGCAGGTTATATTTTGGTGTTTGGTTGTAAGTATGGAACTTCTAGCTTCAACATTTTCAAAGCATGAATATACCACTGAGTATTTTGATGGGCGGTGTTTGTATTATTGTTCATTGTGAGTTTGGCCATCATTGGCCATGGTAGGCCTATGTACACAGAGTTAGAATGGGTATGATACCATTGCAGGTTTGGCTATTGAGAACACCTTCTTGATGGCCGCCATGATTGAATGGAAGGAGATCACCAACAAATGCAATAGGAAAGGGATTAGGGAAAATTTAGGAACAAATGGCCAAGATAAAATGAGTGACGTGGACTAATCCCATCCACACCTCACCATCCTCACACAAGGAAGGGTGATGCCATCAAACATGTTGTGAGGTGCACGATTTTTTGTCACGTGTACATGGTGGGCTCAAAATTTGCAGTTGCACTTTAAATGAATAAGGTAAAATGTGAAGGGTGTTCTCACTGCTTGGTACAAATATTAAAATGGGTAAAGTATTTTATGGGAGGAAAAAATTTTAAAAAGCAAGAGGCTTTAAATTGAATGAAGTAAAATAAATGTGCCCAATTAAATGTGGAGTTTAAATATTTTAAGAAAAGAGTTTTCTTAAATATTTAAATGTAAAGCATGTGGGGTAAATTTCAATGAGCCCACTAAAAAATAAAGCAAAGGCATTAAATTATATAATACAAATTGGGTGCAGGTAAAGTTTTTTTTAATCGCCCCATCAAATAGTAGAAAGCTTTTAACATTTAAAAGCAATACTTTTAAATATAGAGAAATTTAAAGTTGGTTACAAAGGTGAAATGGCACAAGAAGATTTTAGACATAAAGTAAAATAATATTTTACTTTGCTTGGATATGAAATGTAAAGAGGGACTTGAGTAAAATTATTTTTTCCTGATAATGTAATATTAGAAGCCCTCAAATATTTAAAAGGAAAATATTTTTAAATGAAGATGAAAAGTGAAGGGCATAGGTAAAGTGAATTTATCATTCACTTTATAAACAAAGCCTTCTTTTGTTGTTAAATAAAATAATAAAGTGCAACTACAACATTACAAAAGGCATAAATAAAGGCTTTCATGAGTCAAGCAAAATATTTTCACACTGCAGGGTAAAATGGTGTTGATTTTCACATACAAGGGAGATTTTTTGTTGAAGAAACAAAGAATGAATTTTCTACTGCAAAATAGAGGCAAAGTTTGTTGCAAAGGGAAGAGAGATGAGAGAAGCTTTTCCAAATTGAAGAAGGAAGCTGCCAAGTGTCATCATCAGATTGATTTTTTTTTTCTTCTATTTCTTCTTATTTTGATTCTCTTCTCATTGTAAAGGGTTTTGAATTTATGTATGGGTTGGGTAGATAGATAAATGTTGTGTCTAAGTCATGAATTGAATATGTAAGCTACAATTTTTGATTTCATGAGTAAATATCAGTCAATTTATGCAAGCAAAGCATGAATGTCATCAAATTGTCTCCAAATTTGGACACATTTGATCATATAAATTCAATAATACAAAGTATGTTTGAATTTTTCATCTCAATTTCCATGAGATTGTGTTATGTGTTCATCGTTCTATTTCAAGGAAGTAGTTAAATTACTTTGAGCAGATAATAGTGATTTCAAGTTTGAAGGGTGGATATATAAGAAGAATTTGATTGACAATAGGAGTGGATCTATTGGTGTAATGTATTAGCAATTTGAATCCACTGGTTGAAGTTTATTTGCTGATGAATTTTTTTTATGATTATGTATTTGACTCCATGGTCCAGAATTAGGCACTGATTTGTCATTCAACTTAGTGCATTCTCAGAAACAAGTTATAAATTCAAAATCATTTTAATTTTTGTTGTTGGGTTTATGTTTAGTATTGGATTCTGCTTCCCAATTGTTGAGTGAGTGTTGAGATACCAGGAATACAACCAGATTTTAAGTTGTTAATGCTTTCCTTAGTGTATTTTTATTGGGAATTATCTACTATAAAAAGCAATGTTTGTGCATAGTCAAATTGAGTCTTTAGGAATTGTAAAGGGAGACCCACCTTGGTCCTGTAGAGCCAGAAGTTTAGGATATTTTAGTCTTTGATTGAATCTTGTCAGTTGGCCAAATCCCTCTTTGATTCTAAGCTTAAGAAATTGGCTATTCTTTAGGACTCATCAGACCAGTCGATTTGGAACACCAATAGAATGGTGACTCTACTAGGGATAAATTTGAATATCCAAGTGCATAATGATAATTCATAGAGTTAAGTTATTTGATAATCTAAATATTTGGAACAAATATTGAAGGAGTTCAAACTTGGAGAAAAAATTGTTGCAGTAAACTTGAAAGTTTCATAATCTATGGTGCTCTGTTGGTGAAAGGAACTTAGAAGGATATTTATCTTTGAAAGAGCTTCATATTGTTTAAGTTTAGTCCTCTATGAAAAGAGGTAGCAACTCTATCAAAAGAACCTAATGAATATGTGAAGAAAAGTTCTAGATCTATAATATTTCCAGTCAGGAAGAAAATTTTCAGTAGTTGTAACATTTCCAGGTATTCTTCACTTTTGGTTTTTAAGAAACTTGTGTGTGAAAACCATATTTGAACATCTTAGGAAAAAAATTCGGTTCCCTATTGAGTGAATTAGAACTAAAAAAGGGAGAGGACAATAAAATTGAGTTTGCATACTTCCATTTGTTGGCCTTTTCGTATTGAATGCAATTGTTGTTCAATTTAAAGATTTTTTCTAGGATTCAAATACTTGCTAGTGTGGATGGTTAGAACGAATTCGTATATCCTATGGATTTCCACCCATTTGCATTATCATATGTTTCAAGCCCAGGTTATCACCATGTTAGAAATTATCCTAATGATCCTTCATTTGGTCATGGTTATGATTATGCACAATTAGTTAAGCCCAAATTTGCAAATATCCATGGATCACCAAATTGAAATAGCCATACCTTTAGACACCTTAATATAGATTGTCAAGAACCTTTAGAAGTCTGATAATCCTCAAACATTTGACACCCAAAAGTACAAGAACCCAAGTGTGAACAAGCCTAGGTTTAGCCAGGAATGGAAAGCTATGTTTGAAATGGGAATTAAAGAGATGAGCAAAAGGCGCCAGATGTCTCTACAACCCCAGTTAAAAGATAACCACACTATATCTACTTGCCAAGTTAATATGCCTTTTGTTAATTCCTTTGATCCATTGTATAATCAATTAGACTTGTCATGAGTTGATTACAAGGTTGAAAGTATGAAAACTCAAGTCTATAAGAAGATGCCTAGATTTAATGGATACAATGTGTGTAAAGGAGATGCACATGTCCAAAAGTTTTCTAGCTTCATGTAGAAACACTCATTTAGAGATTAGGATATGTGGATGAGATTTTTTGTCAGATATCTTGAAGCTAGAGCTAGGGATTGGTACCTAAGCTTTCCTGAGAAATCCTTTCCCTATTGGGATAAACTAGTGAATGGTTATAGAGAAGAATTTACAAGAGAACCTTCTTACCTTTTCACAAGGTTAAAGGAGATAAAAAAACAAGATGAAGAGTCAAGCATTTATTTCAGTCACAGATTTGTTGTTGCTCTTTCACTAATCCCTAAAAATTTCAAACCTAGTACTCGAAATTGCATTCATATGTATTTTAAAGCTTTTGGGGAGGGATCTAGTGTATTGTTAAATGATTATAAAATATTGAGTATGTAGATGGCTGACACATTTTTAGATAATTTGGACAAAAAGAGGAATGAATATGTGCAAAGTTTGTTGTTTTCAATTGTGGGTAAACAGGATGATGGAATTAGTAGCTGTGTGAATACAAATGATCATATGTCTTTAGTTTTAAATATAGACAAATTCATACTTGAGAAGGTAGAAGACATGAATGATGCATCATTAGGTGATGAGGAAGTTTTCTTTGAACAACCTACATAAGAAATACACCCATATGGAAATTGCAGCCTTAATGATGAAAGACGTGATGAGATAAATGAAACATTTGAAGTTTCTTCTAATTTCTCTACAAATGCAAAAAATAGAGAGAAATTTTTCTATAGCAATTGAAGGTTGCAATGATGCAAATAATTTCCTGACTGATCATCTCAGTTCAAAATATGCTAATGATACTTTCCCTTCAAGCAATGAGTGTGATGTTGTGAAGAACAATGGATTCCAAGTTTTTTGAGCCAAGAACATGATGAGGGATATGAATTGGATTTATTTTTTGAAGAGAACATGTGTAATCAGTAGTATTATGATACACTTTGTCATACCAATCTTATGTTTGTGTACATCTAGTACAAAAATGCCTGAATAATATATGACTAAATAAACTACTAAAATTGCATATAAATGACTAATTTTGGCCATGTGACCATTAGTAGTTTATTGCCGGTCATTTATAACACGACCAAATTTATGACTAAACTATTTTAATCATTATCTAGTCATTGATTTAGTCATTGATTTGGTCATTTATCGAAGCAATTTATTAGCCATGATTTGGCTTTCATTTATTTAACAGTATCGAATATTTATTTAGTCATGGTAATGAGATTTGTTTAATACATATTTAGTCATGTTAATGGTCATATTTAGTCATTGATTGGTTGTTAATTGGGTCATTATTTAGTCATGGTAGTCATTTATTTAGTCATTAATTTAGTCATGTAAGTCATTACTTTAGTCATTACAAATCAACTCTAACTTAATTAATCCTCACAAATTAATGCATATAAACTTCAAGTATCATAGATATTCAAATGTTGAAGAAGCACCACGAAATGTAGACTAAAATTCTTGAACAATTATGCGATTGATCAAACAAAACACAAAACAATATAGTATTTATGAGTGGAGAAACCACCTAAAAATTCATTTTATTGCCTCCATTGGAAAATCGTACTTATTGGTTACAGTCAATGTCTGTGCTGACATTGTACAAATTAATTGCCTATATAAACAGAAGCCCCGCCTTTCATATATTTGAGTATTGTTTCCTTAATCAAGTAGTCATTTTGGGCAACACCTCCCATAGGGGCCGACCCATTTAACTCTTGCAACCACAACTTTCCACGCTATTGGTTTGACCTCCAACCTCATCAGAATTAATTTTATCTAATTTGAGTCAGAACTGAAAAATAAGGTTTCAAAATTTGCACGTCAAAAACATATTTGGAAGTAGATTTTTATCAGATATTGTAGTTGCAAGTTCCACTAATTATAATAAAGATAAATAGTTTTACCTTTTTGCATCAACTAATGCAATTCTGATAACTTTTAGAAGATCGACAATGCTAGCCTTTATCATATCAACATACTCAACTACAAGTTGCAACACAACATTAAACTTATTAATTAGACTCAACATCTAAGAAAGAAAAAAAAAATTCAAACATTATCAATTTAGTTTCCTCGTAGCTTTCCTCTAGCATATCTGGAACCTCTTTAGATGTTCCATCTAGCTCTCATCACTCCCATATAGGTAGAATTGTGTATGTCCATCAAACTATCATCTTTCCCATAGAGTTAGAGCTAAATTAATTTAGAAATATTTTCTTGTTGAGCAATCCAATTCCCCTAGCAAGCCTAACATATAGACAACCTCCTTTACATTCAAAAATTTACTCAAGGATGTCATTTTTAGTCTGAGAAATCAAAATAACCTTATTGTTCATTTGTCAAAACTACATAGTTAATAGAAAAAAATTCAATGGAAAAAGCATGAGGAAAAATAATCTACCTCTATATTATTAGGGGTGATCAAATACTGCTTAAATCTACAATCAGAAACCCTCCTATGAGATACAACCAATCCTATCAGATTAAAAAACAAGAACTAAAACCTTCTTGGGAATCACAACAACAATACCTGAAATCCATCAATGGATGAATGTAATTTTTTCCAAACATGTAGTAATCAAAAGGCTCATGTATTGCTCTATGATAATTAGAAAATGTGAAAGGATCCTGAAATAAAGGAAGAAATAGAAGAAATTATGCATTTGTTCAAATGAGTAAATATAGTGTAATGTATTAATTGTTTTTTCTTTACATCATTTAGGAACTAAAGCATAAAAAATTACATAGAGAGGATTTGAAGCAGCAAACCTCAAACTATAACAGAATCCGGTCAAAAGTTGTTGCCATGTTTGAAAGGACTATTTCTTTTGCATTGGGATTCCCACTCTCAAAAACCTGACAAAGGCAATCCAGATACATGACCATTGGAAAGATACAAAATTATCACATTAAAGAGAGGAAACAACAAACACTCTATTAAAATTCCATTCCTACCTCAAAATCTACTGCTTTGCAAGAAAGAAAAGCATTTCAGGCAATTCCAAAGCAATACTTTCATATTTTTTTATTAAACATCAATATAAAGACCTTTGTTTTGTTGCTCTTATGGGAATTTTTTAACTGGGAATGAAACTATTTCAACATTTAGAAAACCACGTTTGACAGGTATACAAGGTATTGGAAATGCAAACTTACAAACTATTTGCAAAAATGCTTTTACATTTTAAGATAGAGAAATTTCATTTTGTGGACTTGCTTTAGTGGCAAAGACAAAGCAGAGTTGATGACCATCACCAGCCAAGCATGTGGCTTCAGGAAGGTTTAGAAGGTTGGTCGCTGCCCTTATTCAAGGGTAAAATCTATTACTAGGTCGCTGACAACACTGTCTCAACTCCAACATCTAAACCAGGTTGGGATTCTTGTTGTCTATGTAATAAATGAACAAAAAATGAATGCAAATGTAGGTTAGTGTTGTTGTAGCAGATTTTGGAAACATATATTGTGTTTACTTGGTCACTGTATCATTTTCTAAGTTCAAACACTTCATATCTGCTCATTACATTGTCTCATTATCCACTTGGTAATCTTCAAAACTACCCTAAACTTTACAATCATCTAATGTAAGAATATATCCTATTAGAGCATAAGAATTGTATGATTGTCAACAATAGATCCTATAAAATGTATTTATTATGACAAAGATAACAAACAAATAGGGAGAGGAGCAAAATTACTTTGATACACCAAATTAGTTTCCCACTTGGGAATGACCTTCAAAACTACCCTAAACTTTACAATCATCTAATGTAAGCATATATCCAATTATAGCATAAGAAACATAAAAATTAAATACCTGGCTTATTTGGATCAGCATAAGGGAGTGAATGAACTCGCTTTCCACCTGTACTACCATTTGGATCCACATGCTCAAAAGACACATCTGTAAGTTCTCCAGAGACCTGCACAAAGTAATTGCCATTCCTATCTCCTTTGTACAAAAGGCTAATGGATAGAAATTAAAACTATGCTAGACCTATTATAGCTTTATCCCATAGTTGTTAAATGCATTCCCCAACTCTAGGAAAACACCATACAACCAACTAAAAATTAACACATGCAAACATAATAAACATGAAATTTGCAGAGTCTATGATATACTAAACAAGCTTCTGGTAAAAATAACATTTAATATCATTAACAATCCATATCATAGTCAGTGATCCATCATCAAGATTAAAGAAAATTATCCTAATGATGGGTCATGGAGTGTGATCTAGAACGTTGATGAAATTAAATGTACAATTTTTTTTACCAGAATCTTGTTACAAATGCAAACAACACATGTTCAACCCATCTGGGCATATCTAGCAAGGGCATACATTACAAAATAACCTATATATACTATATAAATGCTTTTATTTATTTTACTATTTTGAAATAAATCAGCACTAATGGTAAGCTCCAATGACAATTTCAAAAAATATGGATGACAACAAAGTTACATACCAGTGTTGTAGCTTGTAGTGGTTCAGAAAGATTATGGTTAATGTTTTCCTTTGAATTCTCAATGCCTATAACAAAACTCCTTAGCCAAGCTCCAATTAGATCTTCCAACCATAAACATGCAATAACCCATCATGTACTTAGGAATGAAGTTATATTTCAATTCAAGCATTGCAAAACATGAAATAACAATGAAAAACATGAGATAATGGAGTTTAGTCCCTTCATTACAAATAGGTCATGAATATGACCTCTACAGTGTGAGATTTCAGTGAGTCTATGTTCAACATCATCTTGTTGAATCTGCCCTATCTTAGGAACACATTCTTTAACCTTCACTACATCTGTAAATTTAGGCTTTTCACATCCTAAAAGATCTAACTGCCTGCAATTCTTCTACATGCTACCATCTATTGGATTTGACATGTTTTCAAAGGCCTTTGCAACCATACAAGAAGAGGTAAATTGAGGGGATCCTGCATTTCTGAGAAGCATAGTGGACTTCAAAAGGCCTGTGTACTTCCAAGAACCATTTCCTCCAGATTTCTTCCATTCATGGCCATTCATGGTAAGATTTCAAAGCCAAAATACAACCTACGATTTTTGTTGTAAAACCTAGTTGCAAGAAGAAACAACAATATTAGACAAAAGTATAGAGAACTAATTATTTAGAATCTAATAATATTGGAATGAGCATGCTCACTTGTTCTAAATCAGAAGCTTCAAATGTTGGCAACTTTAACTCCTCAGCAGCTACAAGAAAATTTCTGACATTCCCAAAATATTGATAAGTATATAAAGGCTGGCCTTTAGGACAAAGTGATGGAATATTTTTAACCAAATGCTTTCCAATTATGTAGAAATTATCATCATGATTATCAGCATGTAATAAAGCAGAAAATCAAGAAGTCAATTGGAAAATTATGAAATGTTGATAAATGAAATTAACTAGCTAATGTCAACAACATGCTCCCACCTTTGGCACTGCTCCTGGCTGAACCTTATTGATTAAGCTACACAAAATAAGTCCATTTCTCAGACACAGATGAAAATCCTCCTCAGAGGGTTCACATGGCATGTCTGAAGGTTGTGCCATGCTCATAATCCATGCTGCAGCTAGAAACCTTTTGCTTGCTGTGAAATGGTATACAGAAAAAGAACTCATTATAACTTAGAATCCCAAGAGGAACACATTTCCTTTGCTATAAACACCCATAGCAATGTATAGATATTGTGATGTGAAAAGAATCAATAATATAACTGTGAAAAGTTTTGATGGACTAAGTAAAAAATAAAATTTAAACTATAGCACACCATTCTCATCAAAATATAACACTGTACCAAAAATGGCAGAACTAATCAATAATCTGGCAATAGACCAAAGATGTAAAGTAATGTATTATTTAATACAAATGGACAATGTATCCATAAATTGATGATGACTATTACAGCTACCATTGGTCACATGGCTTGAGCTTTCCCAATAAATCTATGACAGGTTGCCAATGATGACTATTACAGCTGCTATTGGTCACAGGGCGTGCAAACTATCTTGCTTCAAATCATGATTATAGCAAATAAACATTCCAACATTTCATGCACTAGTCTGAGTTTGTTTCTGACAATCCCCATCCCTACACCACTTTTAGGCTATCCCCAAAAACTAGTATATTGGTGTCTGTGGCATCCCCAAAAACTGGCATCTTTGACTGCTATCCTTGAAGCATGTCTTGTCATCCCCTTCCCGAAAATGCTATGCAATATAACAAAAAAATTATGTGTGTGTGTGTGTGTGAACGCGGGTATATGTAAAATTTTAGAAGCCTAGTTGTACATGACATCAAGATTCAAGTTTAAACATAAATACAATGCATCAAATTGGAGATCCAATGCTCAATATTCATTGATTCAAAAAAAGCAGCAAAAAAAAAGTCATTGCTTTCATTGAAAATTTGAAGTATATAATGACAAAAGGCCCAAAGGCTACAAAATGTCCAACAAGAGGCATGCCAGTAAGATTATAGATATACAAATATACAACTAGACCTCCTATAGTTGAGCTTTATCTGGGCTGTCACTATCAAAATTGGCCTCTACCTCTAAACCAATTCCTATATAAAATTGTGATTCGTCCAAGGAGACATCAACCAATAGTGGATGAAAATAGAACTATGAGTTAGTTCTAGGGAAAATTTAGAGTTTGATAAGGAGTGTGGAGGTCCCACTAATAAGGGGAATGAGGCTAGTTTGTGCCCCCTCCCCCTCAACTACTCTTTTCTTCATTCTTATGTTTAACTGTTTTCTTTCAATTAAAAAATTACGACACCATGGAGATACAAGGTCATCCCTATGGCAGTTGAGGGGCATCTTGGATGTCCCAGGTCATCCTAGATACAGCCAAGTGTCCAGTGATTGCGATGCATCCACAATTACATGCCCTGGTAGGGACATCCCATGTTGTCCTTGTGTCCCATGATCGTCACCGAGGACAGATCTGAGGAAATAGGGAAGATAGATCCCCATATAACACACATTTTTTCCAAATCGTGACATCAAATTTTAGTTATGCCACTTTTTAGGCCTCCATAGTGTCCAAAAAAAAGAGCAAAAAGAAATTTGATTAATAGCTGCAAATTACCAAAGTAGGAAGTGGCTCAAGGAACTTTATGGGCACAATCGATCTCCTTGATTTGAAGATGTGATCCACTTACTCATATGTCCTTAGAACAAATCTTATCATAAATTTGTATGCATCTCACAACCCAATCCATACTTTACAATTCGTCTTACATTCAATGTTCCCAAATGTTGTTTAATGAAAAGGATCTTGTGAGGCTAGGATGGAAAATACAAATAATTCAGTAAGAAGAATATGACAAATATTGTTTACATTCTAATAAATACTAGGAATTCACTCAATAGGGTAGTAGAAATTCCATATTTGAATGTTAGATCCACTCCCCTACACTTACGTACAAATAAAATATTACTATTTTAGTGAAAAGCTCCAAAAACCAAAATATTGAATCTTGCCTATTAAAATCTCCAACTCATAATCTGTAAGATGCTTGCACATGCTTTGGTACAAGCGGCCCACTCAATACTTTACGACCTTGTGTTGAAGCAAAGATTCCATCGTCAAGAAGCTTCTACTTTCTATCATCATTCTTAAACTTCTCTACATTACCTTTTTGGATTTGCATATCCTATGTTCTACTACATTCAGACTTGGTATATTGGCATTCCTTCCATGTTGGGCTATCACACTGATCATCATCAATGATATCAAATTTCCCTCTACAAAATTTACATTGAAAAAACCTTATAACTTCAGTTATACTTTGTAAATTAGTCATTACTCTATTGAAGCTTAGAATCATTAAGATCTCTAATTTTAAAACCAATTTCAGTTACATCCTCTAATCCAAAATGTATTCTTTAAATAATGGCTACAAATCTAATTAAAAATTATTATAAATCAAAATTATAACTTAGTAGTTATAATATCAACAAACAAACCATATGTAGATATTATTTGTCCAGAGGAAACTCAAAGATCCCACTATTGATACAAATTATTACTTTATTTGGCTTCCACATAACTTATTATTTATTAAAAAAAATGGAACCATTGTGCTTGTATTATCCTCAAAATAAAATGAAAAGAAATTGATAGCTTGAAAACAAAAATTCCATACTAGAGACCATTTAGACACCAAAGTGGTAAAGTAGATGTCAGAGATCCTGGCTGAAAGCGTGTCACATGGCCTCCATCTTGTAAACTCGGTGGTGTTACAATTTTTTTTTGTGGCCTTTAGATTATCATTTTCAATTAACAAAATGATAATCTTTACACATTCATAACCCAATTATCAAGTGTCAAGGGGTAAAAACTCTCTTCCGTAAAAGTATTTGATTGTAGCCTTCTATTCCAAAACTATTACCTATTAGTTATGGTAAACAAGCCCCCCTACCTTTTCAGTAGTCTCATCTTTATGTGTGAGGGGGGACACGACAGATTGAATATATGATGGTTTATCAATTTGGTCCTTGTTTTTCTTTGTTGGAATTTGAGGCTCCGCCTCATTTTGTGGCAGAAAGTTTGTCATCGTCTTTAATCTATGTATAATGCAACAAAATTAGACCAAGATATGGACATAGAATAA
Source organism: Sequoia sempervirens (assembly GCA_007258455.2). Classification (NCBI taxonomy): domain Eukaryota; kingdom Viridiplantae; phylum Streptophyta; class Pinopsida; order Cupressales; family Cupressaceae; genus Sequoia; species Sequoia sempervirens. The sequence continues at coordinate 112,369 of VDFB02021844.1, read as the reverse complement.
GAAAGAAACAAAAAATATCTTATCAATACTTAAATATATATCAATACAATGAAAGCAAACATGCATTACTACACCAGACTTCCCACTTAGTTGTCAGGACGACTGTATATTCCATACCAGAGCAGCTTGAGCTTTTAAGTCCTCAAGATCGAAGTTCTAGGCATTGATCCCTTGCTTGTACTCATTCTAAATTCATAAAATAAGATGACACTTTAGCAAAGAAGAATTTTAATAAATCTTTATAATTATGCTAACTCTGATCCAGTTTCTCTTCAAACTCATATTTGCATTTGTGAATGAATAAACACCTTTATACATGTCCAATCAGTAAAAGTTTTCTACAGAATTCTCATTTGCAAGACTTTGGTATGAAATATTTGGATTAGATCATAATATTGAACTTGAAAAATACATATAATATGCTTAAACTATAACTGGAACACTAATAGAGCACAACAAAATTAGTAAAATACACCATTAAATCAGTTCAACATAGTGATAAAGCATGACAAAACTTGAAGAGTACAGATAAACTGTCAATGGAATAGAGTGAAATAGCAATGAATGATCTCCACAAGAATAACAAATTAAAATCTAATTTACCACAAAGAAGTATGGGAAATGCTAAAAAAATTTGTGGCCTGCGTGCAAAAGGGTTGGAGGAACAAGGGTAGAAACAAGTTGGGTTAGTTTAGGTTAAGTTTTTCCTGTTTTCATTTAAAGTTTCCTAAGGGACTTCTCCAAGGAGAACCAGATCTTGGATACCATCAAGAACTGATATGGGTACATGAGAGAGTAGGGGTGGTTCTAAAAAATTAGGTACCGAAGATGGCATATTTTTTACCCCCAATTGTATGTAACTTATTAACACTTAAACAGTGGAAGTGGGAAGTGCATCTCCAAACACTTGGGACTCATCTCGTGTGGAAGAAAGGTTGGGGACAGTTAAGAAGTCTCCAGAATTGCCTGTTGTTTTCAGGAGACATCCCTAAAAATAAAAAAAAACTATAAATTTTGATATGGAGTGTGGAGGGCCCACTAATAAGGGGGATGAGGGTAGTTTGTGCCCCCTCCCCCCCACCAACTCTTTTCTTCATTCTTATGTTTAACTATTTTCTTTTAATTAAAAAATTATGACACCATGTAGGTACGAGGTCATCCCTATGGCAGTTGAGGGGCACCTCTGCCACCTCATCTTCCTGCCTTTTTGAGTTGTTAAGAAGCTCCTCCAAACTAGCCCTAATCTCATTGTTTTCCACTCGCCAATAAATCAGGGAGACTATTTAAATATATACACCCTAACATGTTCAAGTGTTGCAGCTATGAAAGGTTTCCAATGGAATTAGAGAGCTTATTTAAATGTACACACCCTTCTATATTCAAGTGTTGCAGCTGTGACAGGTTGCCAAATGAATCAAGGAGATTATTTAAACGTCCACACCCTTCTATGTTCAAGTGTTATAGTTGTGATAGGTTGCTAATGGAATCAAGGAGGTTATTTAATCAAGGAGCTTATTTAAATGTCCACACCCTTCTATGTTCAAGTGTTGTGTTGCAGCTGTGACAGGTTGCTAATGAAATCAAGGAGGTTATTTAAACCTTTAAAATTTCCTATTATATTCAAGTGTTGCAGCTGTGAGAGGTTGACAATGGAACTGGGGAGGTTATTTAAACCTCTACAAATTTCTATTTTCAAGTGTTATAGATGTGACTGGTTGCCAATGGAATCAGGAAGGTTATTTAAACCTCTACCGTCTTCTATGTTCAAGTCCTGCAGCTATGACAGGTTGTCAATAGAATCAGGGGGGTTATTTAAACTTTTACACATTTCTATGTTCAAGTGCTACAGCTGTGACAGGTTGCCAATGCAATGAGGGAGGTTATTTAAATCTATACACCCTACCATGTTCAAGTGTTGCAGTTGTGACAGGTTTCCAATGGAAACATGAAGTTTATTTAAACGTTCACAACCTTCTATGTTCAAGGTTGCAGCTAGGACAGGTTGCCAATGGAATCAAGGAGGTTATTTAAACCATGACAATATTTTAGTTTCAAATGCTACAGCTGCAATAGATTGTCAATAGAATCAAGGAGGTTATTTAAATCTTTGAAAGTTCCTATTATGTTCAAATGCTACATTTGTGATAGGTTGACAATGGAATCAGGGAGGTTATTTAAACCTCTACAACTTACTGTTTTCAAGTATTGTAGATGTGACAGGTTGCCAGTGGAATAAGGAAGGTTATTTAAACCTCTACAATCTTCTATGATCAAGTGTTGCAGCTGCGACAGGATGCCAATAGAATCAAGGAGGTTATTTCAACTTTTACACCCTTCTATGCTCAAGTTTTGTAGTTGTGACAACTTGCCAATGGAATTAGGGAGCTTATTTAAACCTCTACAGTCTTCTATGTTCAAGTGTTGCAGCTGTGACCAGTTTCCAATAGAATCAGGGGGGCTATTTAAACTTTTACACATTTCTATGTTCAAGTGTTACAGTTGTGATAGGTTGCCAATGGAATGAGGGAGATTATTTAAATCTATATACCCTACCATGTTCAAGTGCTACAGTTGTGACAGGTTGCCAATGGAATTAGGAAGGTTATTTAAACATTCAGACCCTTCTATGTTCAAGGTTGCAGCTATGACAGGTTGCCAATGGAATTAAGGAGGTTATTTAAACCATAGTAACAGAAATATGCAAAAAAACCCGATTAATCATGATTTTAAAAAAATCTACAAGCTAGACGATTTTTTCCCGATTTTTTGAAAAAATCTTTGACCTTTTGGTCAACAATTTTTTCCCATTTAAAACTGCAAAATCGCCAAAAACGTGTTTAAAACCTACATATAAAAAGCAAATAAAATTGTGTTGATTTTCACGTGAAAAAAAAAACGATGAGACTATAGCTTGTTGCTTACAATTATGCTTTGATACATTTTTTCCAAGCATCCATAGCCTATTTGAAAGCACTTGTTTTAGGCTTTTAGCCATAGCAGCAAGGAAGTGAACTGTTTGATAAAATGCTTTGGTAGATATGTATGAAAAATGTCATAGCATAGACAAGGCAGTGAACTGTTTGAAAATATGCCTCAAAGAAATGTGGTCTCATGGTGATGGAATGTCATCACAATCCATAGCCATAGGCATTCATCATGGCATTCCATCACCATGAGACCGCATTTTTTGAGGCATTTTTTCAAACAGTTCACTACCTTGTATGTGCCATTGCTTACTATTATGCTTTGATAGATTTTTTCCAAGCATCCATAGCTTGTTCAAAAGCACTTGTTTTAGGCTTTTAGCCATAGCAGCAAGGCAGTGAACTGTTTGATAAAATGCTTTGGTAGACATGTATGAAAAATGTGGTAGCATTGACAAGGTAGTGAAATGTTTGAAAAAATGTTCAAAGAAATGCAGCCTCATGGTGATGATTGTCATGGCATTCCATTACCATGAGACCACATTTCTTTGAGGCATTTTTTCAAACAGTTCATTGCCTTGTCTATGCTATTGCTTACTATTATGCTTTGACAGATCTTTCCAAGCATCCATAGCTTGTTCGAAAGCACCTGTTTTAGGCTTTTAGCCATAGCAGCAAGGCAGTGAACTATTTGATAAAATGCTTTGGTAGATATGTATGAAAAATGTTGTACCATAGAAAAGGCAATGAATTGTTTGAAAATATGTCTCAAAGAAATGTGTTCTCATGGTGATGGAATGCCATGAAAATCCATCACCATAGGCATTCATCATGGCATTCCATCACCATGAGACCACATTTCTTTGAGGCATCTTTTCAAACAGTTCACTGCCTTGTCTATGCTATTGCTTACTATTATGCTTTGATAGATTTTTTTCAAACATCCATAGCTTGTTCAAAACTGTTTTAGGCTTTTAGCCATAGCAGCAAAGCAGTGAACTGTTTGATAAAATGCTTTGGTAGACATGTATGAAAAATGTCGTAGCATAGACAAGGCAGTGAACTGTTTGAAAAAATGACTCAAAGAATTGTGGTCTCATGGAATGCCATGACAAGCTAATGCAATTGGCAGCTGCTCCTAGTTATTAGTTATGCAATGTGAAGTAATTGCATAACTGCTTAGGTTGACTTTGTAAAAAGCTATATTGTAATTGAAATTTTGTCATCTATCAGCATCTAGTTATTAGTTATGCAATGTTAAGTAATGCTTTGAGTTTGAAAGATGTGCAATGCAATGAATGTAATCAACGATATGAATATAAACTACAAAAATCTATTTTCTACATTTCATTAGTTAAACTCTTTATTTTATTTTCTCTCTATATCTCTATGCTATGGAAATGCTTTCAATTTCAAAAAAAAATAGTTTTTATCTCTTGTTCTACAATTTTTTACATTTTTTTTAAATCTGATTTTTTCCTGATTTTTTCACGATTTTTTCCCGATTTTTTCAAGAAATCTTATACTTTTGGTTTGCCGATTTATTCCCCAAAATATTTTTGTTGCTATGATTTATACCATGACAATATTTTAGTTTCAAATGCTGCAGCTGCAATAGATTGTCAATAGAATCAAGAAGGTTATTTAAACCTTTGAAACTTCCTATTATGTTCAAGTGGTGCATTTGCGATAGGTTGACAATGGAATCAGGGAGTTTATTTAAACCTCTACAACATACTATTTTCAAGTACTACAGAAATTCAGGTTGCCAGTGGAATAAGGAAGGTTATTTAAACCTCTACAATCTTCTAGGTGTTGCAACTGTGATAGGTTGCCAATAGAATCAAGGAGGTTATTTAAACTTTTACACCCTTCTATGCTCAAGTGTCGCAGCTGTGACAACTTGCCAATGGAATCAGGGAGCTTATTTAAACCTCCACACTATATTATATTCAAGTGTTGCAGCTACAATAGGTTGTCAATGGAATCAATTTCAGATTGGGTTCTAGGTGCATGCAGTCATGCAAGTTTAGTGGATGAGGGCTGCACATACTTCACACGTTAGTAAACCTTATTGCATTACAATTTACATATATAGTTGATCATTAGGTGTGCATGGTTGACCTTTGTGCCCGTGTTGGCTATATTGAGGACACCCTAAACATTATTACTAAGATGCTAGTTAAATCTGTGGTACATGTGGATCATATATGAATATAGGCTGAGTATTTCCAACAACACTGCTTTTTTAGTTGGATCCTAAAAATGCTGCAACTTATGTTGAAGGATATATTTTGCATGCTATAGAAGATATTGGAAAAACCAAACCAATTAATTTGAAGATTTATACCTCGTCCCATTCTAGTGATATCATTATGCTTGAGGATTCTATTAAATGTATAGTATTAAGTTGAAATTAATTATAGTGAATAAAATATAGAAGAATGGTCAAAGAATTGCAGGCAAGAGACCTCTGAAAAGTAGATGAAGAGTAATAGAAACAATTGTAAACCCTTGAGTTCCTTAAAGCCATCATTCTTACAATACTAATAAGATTTTACATCATAGTAGGGCTTTCGATGGAATAGAGTGACCCTACTTTGACAGTAAAATTATAAAATCAAGCTAAAAATAGAGGAAAGAACTATTTAAACTTACAGAGCACACAATAACAATAGGCCATACACGATAGCTAAATATTCAAAACAAAGAAGTCTAGATTCATGAGGCATACCTTATTGATCGCAACCAGCTCACTCCCAAGACCTTTAACTACAAATTTTCAGGAACAATGCCCCTGTGAATCAAGAAGTCTATTGCATATTTGAATCTTTGGCCGGGACTATAAATCAAAACAACAAACATTTTATTCAAACACAGGGCATGCAAAAATAAAAATCTACAAAGCCATGGCTAACCAAGATGAAAAGAAAGCAACAATTTCATTTCAATGAACTCAATTTCTCTTAATTTCTTAATATTTAGGATCTTGAAAGAAAGATAAACATAATTATTTGGCAATTACAATAGAGTAAAAACCCTTCAAAATTAAATTAATCCTAAAATTATAAACACAGAAAGAGAATCAATTTAAATAAATATAATCTTTCAATCTGAAATTCTAGGAAAAAAAAGACAAAGATAACAAAATTGTCTATAACTTTTCACACAGATGAAGCTTCCCTCCAATTTTTCCCTCTCCACAACATAAGTATAAAAAAATGAATGGTTATCAACAAGAATAACCAGAAACTAGAAGGGTGTATATGTACTCCAAATTTTCTGGAATTAATTTACACCTTATATTGCCTGGTTATGAGCCACCTCGGTGAACACAGTAAACCATTCCTTATAAAACATGGGTCAATGAAAATTGATATAAACTTATGTATTCGATCCTGATAAACCATCACACTGCTAAATAATTTAGTTTAGCATTAAATTACTAGAAAAGAAATGCAAAGTGTTTTGGAGACGGCTGCTTGAAAAGAGTAAACCCACCTGGAAAGAGATATGGTTATCCCTTAGATTGATCTCAAATTTCTTAGGAAGATCATCAACAAAAGTGTACTCCAAAAGGTGTATTCTCACACCATAGTTGAATAACCTTTAGCACAGTGACGAATATTAGGAAGAGGAAAAGAAAAAGTATCCATGATTCAAAGAATTTGTGTCTTCAGAAAATACATTACCAAGCCCCTTGGAAATCGGAGGAGAGTGGCCTCTTCGCAAGCTTAAATGTTCCAGAGAAGGCACAGGCCTCACTCCCAGCACTCCAATACTATCACCTGCAATGAACAGGGGATATGGTGTTAAAGAAAGAAAAGCGTAAAAAGTTGTGGTTTGCCGAATCATTAGAATCGGGATAAATAAAATTCACTTGCACAGAACGATTTATATACTCAAGAAGAAAATTTTGATGTGTGTAGTAGACTATATATGTTCACAATTTGAAATAGGGCAGGGGAAACAAAAAAAAAAGATCCTTTTAAGCTTTTTAAACATTCAGAGCTTCATAATGATGGAATAGCTTATTTGTTAAGATGCTCGATGACTTTTTATGCGGATTAGGGATTTCAAAGTTTTGAGTGAGCTCTCTCCATTGCAGCTGAATCTATTCTTAACACTCTATATATTACACACAACTAAAAGGAAAAAGTAACTTAAAACTGGCAAGCTACTTCTCTATCCCTCATTGTAAAATCTAAATTTTTATCCAACACCAAGAAGAGAAAAACAGGATTTGGAGCATGCAGGGCTTATTAAAAGGGATTTTTCTCATTGTTTTGGTAAATTTTGATTGAGCTTTGTCAGATTTTTTTGATTGAGGATGTTTAACATCAATTTGGTATCTACATAATTGAAATTTGTTTCCTTTAGAGGCAAGAACTGAATAGTATAATTTGAACAAGTTTACTGGATTTAATTTACAAAGCTTTATCAAATTTATGGCCAAATCCAAGCCTGAAATGGACCTGCTAAGTCCAATCTCAAGACCATAAACTACTTTAAAATATGTTAAATGAAATTGATTAACTAATATAAGCTGCTAAAATCTATAATCTAATATTTTTAGTCATCCTGATAATGGGTCACTACAAAATCTCGAATGCCTAATTAAAAATAAATAGAAATCTATCTGTATTCTGTTCAGTCATTAAGTTTGTTATGATAGGAAAAGAAGATTAAGATTTACTTGTCACTAAACAATTAGTTGCATATCTCCACAAATAGATGTTTAAAGTAAATGGTAGCTCACTTGCTCACAATAATGATGTAAATGATAAATCTGTTATGAAATTTATTTTGTAACTTAGTGGGTACTACTTGGTTGCATTGCGTGAGCAACCTACATAGTCTAAAATAAAATGAACATTTCTTACCTATTATTACACCAGCACTGATGGATTTCTTCCGGCGATATGGAATGGCTATTCCAAGGCCTGCTCACAGTGAAGAGAATTAATAAATAACATGTTCAAAAATCAAACAAATCAATAGGTAACTTTATTTGACAAACAAATGGCCAATATGCAAAAGAATCTTACTGCCAAAATCTTGGTCACAAAATGTTATTTTATGTATGTGAGATTTAACTTAATCATCGCAGGGCAGCAAAATCTGTATAAGAAAATCCCCTCTTATAAAAGTGTCAGACTACCCATGTCAATTCGATTCAGATTAAACTTTGTAGTCTGTACCAATCTTCCAGTGGAAAAGGCAGATGGAATAACTAGAAAAGCCCTTTTCTTTAGTAAGGAGCAAGTTAAAAGATTTCCATATACTAAATCAGAAGCCCAAAATGGGATTACTATGATGTTGGACTACAAGATCTGAAATGGTTTAGACCGCCTTCTTAGTTTTCTCAGTAGAAAGTGGCTTTGATAGGAGTGCAGGCTAGCATTTTGAATACAATGTGCCATGGTTAGCAAATAGGCTGTATTTACCAAAGCTTGATGTTGATAGTTAAAATGGAATGGTTGCAGGAGGATTGTAAAGAGCAACTAAAATTGAATATTTAGCCTATATTTTATTTGTAGTGCATCACAGTGTCAGAAGCTTCTTAAAGAAAATATATATTTCAATTAGTGTCAGACGCTTGAAATCTTTGTGCTTCATCATCTTCAGGGGTGGGAAAATTGAAGCCAATGCTTGTGACTAGGGCTAATTCTATCGGTTGTACATTTCATTTAGATACAAAATGATGAGGATGTTAGAATTTAACTTCAAATGTAACCTGCAATGCCCATAATGCTTCTATACACTAAATAACACTAAAAAAGAGATAAATTTAACTTACCATTTGAGCAATTAAAAAGATGTGTCTTCCCATTTGGGCAGTGGCAGTAGAAAGTTTCAGTATAAGGATAATAACCACACTACCCGTTTGTTTCCTCACACCTACCACAATCTGGAAAGATGATTTTAGGATCCTGCCATTCTACAGGAATCCTCTTTGTAAAAGCTGTATAAATTGTGAGCTATTTTTGGGCACCGTTTTATGCTTTTCCATAACAGGGACTTAATAGATTCCAGAGCAAGCCTCAGGCTCTTCTACATCAAACCCCAAATACCACCTGTGATATTCACCACTCCTATTGCAGTCGAGCTTAACGATTTGCTTGGGTATTTTCTTTCCACAGTCTCGAAGCTCTATAACATTAGAATTCTAATGTGAAACAAGAAAAAGCGAACCCTAATCGTTATGAAGTGGAGGCGTTTATTGAGGCAACGACAAAAAAAATTATTTTGATAAAAATGGCATAAAATAGAAGAAAAAAATCGCAAAAAATGATGAACGGTTGAGATTCGTTTAATGGCCAGCAGATTGATACCGACCATCGATCGACAAAATCAGCTTTGTCTTCTTCATATAAGATATGCCTTCGGCATAAATATATTTAAGAAAAAATTAATATTTTTCTTAAATTAATGTTTTAAATCCTCCCTTTATATAGTAGTGACATATGGATGTAGGAATGATTACCATTTGGTAGTGAAATGTTAAATTTTTTTATAAAATATGTGAAAGACTTAAGACTGCACCGAGAGGCAATGCCTTCCATGCAATAGGTATTTTTGGTGCACCAAGCACTCTAGGTGGCTAAATGGCCCGCTTAGGTAGGGGTCCCATGAGGGGGGCTTAAGCTCTATGGATTATGATCAAATTCGAAAGAAAAATGAATAGATGAGTAATAGTCATTTATTTAGTCATTTTTATTTGTCTAATATTATTCATTTATTTAGTCATTTTTGTTTGTCTGATATTAGTCATTTATTTAGTCATTTAGTTGTGATTTTACTTGATGACCAAATTAGTCACTTATAAATGACCAAATTAGTCATTTATTTTCCAAATACTACTAGTGTTAGTCACATGACTAAAAGTTTTAGTCATGTGACTAAAAGTTTTAGTCACGTAGTCATTTATTTTCCAAATTCTACTAGTGGTAGTATTGATGAAAATTTTCATGCTGATGAGACAAAGGAGCCTGCTGATTTGAGAAATGCTTATGAGAATGTCAGTATATTAGCTGCAAGTTATAAAGTATGCAATGACTTACAATTAGAAAGATCAACCACAAGCAACTACAATAAAGAAATCATTGATGGTTTTCAGTTTGACAGTGAAAATGTGTGTTCGTATCCTCAAGAGGATGTAAATGAAAAACTCAATGATGACACCCAATTCAATACTGAAATGCAAAAAGATGTGGATTGTTGTTATGACAACCCGGAAGTAAGAAAGAATGAACAAATGGACAACCTATTCTGTATGACGAATTGTGACCATGCTTTTGACAATGTTATTAGCAATTCAATCTCCTATCATTGGGGAAATCCTATTTATGATCAGTCCATTGATTTTTTCAGATTTTGATGATGATGACACTATGATATATCCTGATTTACAATTTGATAATGCACTCAATTCTAGTGAAGGTCAAGGAGAGGAAGTGGTTGAAAGAATGGATCAGAACAATGTCTTATTAAGTTTTGAACAAATTTCAAATCTATTGACCACTGAATATCAAAAATGTGCAATGTAAATAACTCTTAGTTGTTGTGTGTTGCTCATATTGATTTTGATAGTGATGATAATCTTCACTTACAAGGTATGATGCATGTGCTTTTGATCTTCCTTCCAGTTATGAACCAGTTGGTCAACACGATGATAATGTGGATGAATACAAGCAACCATTTGATTGTAATGATGCATTGTATGATGAATATGAAAGTGCATGCTGATGCAAATTCAGAAATTTGCTTTGATGAATTAAAGATAAAAGATGGCCATGAGGTACATGTACCCAATGAGCCAACTCTTAAAGATTTTAATGCAAATTTGGACAAGTGCTCCTTTGTTGATTTAGATGAGCTTAGTCATGAACCTTTTCATGTGGATGTAGATGTTGATTTCAAAGAGAAATCAGATTATCTTTCTGAACCAGAATTGTTCATTCTTGAGCAAGCTTGGGATGCTGAAGATGTTGATATGTTATGTTCAGAGGATAAAAAAGTGACTAAGGATGAGGAAAAGATAGAAATACTTGACGATTGTCAATACCAATATGATGGAGGATAGCTACAGAGTGTGCCAATGTATGAGTGTGTCTCTTTACATACACTTGGAGATAGTTTGCATGATGAGCAAGATCTTTTGGTAAGTTCTTGTGATAGTTTCACCTTTGATATGCAAACTAGTAATCAGATTGAGCTTAATAGTACCAACCATGTGGCAGAATGTGAGTGCTACTATTGTTAGCTAGAGGAAGTTTTCATAAAATATGGCAATGTGCAAAACATTGAATAATGTTGTTTTCAACTTGAGAGTGATTTACATGATGAATATGATAAATTGTTGCCACATGATAATCAACATTCTGAGAGTGTGCCTGACTTTCAAATGCATAGTGATTATGAATATGCTGATGATGTTGTATATGATAGGCTATCCAAAGATTCCAACATGTTTAATTAGGCAGATGGCAGTGATATAGTCTATGTAATTTGGTTGCCATGTGATAACAAAGCTAAACAAAGAGTAAGTTTCCACTTCCACAAAGGTAGCTTGATACTTTTGTTTGCAAAAATGCAGTCACTCATGTTGTTGTGGTGTGATAGAAGCAAGCATGAGTTGAGGGAGATCAACTCCTTTAACAGATTGGTGTTTGAAAAAGGTAAAAATTGACTCTCCTTTTTCATTTGGTGGCCTCGGGTCACCAAGTGAAGTTGAAAAAGAGGTTGAATAAAGGAGTAGTTTGAGAGCACCCAATGGACTCCGCATTTGGTCTGCTTCCCAGAGATCTAAATTCTTGCTATACCCATAGGGGGCATACATCCCTAGTCAGAGCCACTATTGGTACTTTCAAATTTTGCAAAATTGAAGTGCCCATATTGAAAAAATTTCCTTTGCCCACCTGAGAAATATGCCTAAGTGACCTACTTTGGAGGGCCATAATTCAGAGCTAGATGATTTTCAACCCAAACCCCTTGGTGAGCACATTAAGTTGACATATGTGAACATGAGTATCAATTTTTAGCTTCCCATGATGAGTTTTGATAAGGTTTTGAAAAGCGAACCTAGAGGGTTTTGGCACTTTTTTGTTGTTTGTAAACTCTTAGTTCTACGAAGTGGTCTCTTGTTCGAGCTGATATTTCACAACTAGATGATTTTCGAGATAAAAGGATTGTTGTTATCCATTCTCCCTACATTCATGTGCTCCCTAGTCTAGTTTCAAAGCCTCATGATCTGATTTGCTATTTTTTTTAGATCAAAAGGAAATGTAGTTTGTTTTGATTTTACACTTGCATTTTTGACATGTTTCAAGGTGGTCAACTTTGACCCCTAATATCTCGTGAAGATTGATGATTGAAGAAAATCCCTTTTGCACGCATACTCAATGTACCCAAATGATCTAAAATTTCCAGTGGCAGCTTCCCAAGAGTTGATTTGGTATTTTTTCAAAATGGTGACTAGACGAGTTTTAATTGGTTTTGAGCAGGTGCAATTGCAGAAAAGTTTGACTGAGAAAATTTGACATTGAATATCTTGCACCTTGTGATCTATTTTTTCAAGCCACTTGTTTCATTGCATTCTTGGGTCCAATTTCATCATGCATGTAAATTTTCATAGCTTCAGGAGGTTGTTTGACTAGTTTTCCAAGGTGATTCTAGAGCCAACTTGACCAAATTTGACCATTGTGCAAACATGCTTGAAATTTTTTTTTAATGAGAACCCAGTTTGAATTTTCTCACCAAGAGCATTCAGAAGTTGTGTCAGGACAATTCAAGTTAAAAAATTGTTTGAAAATGTTTTTTTTTTAGTCAGGCCCATAGAGGACCTGACATATGCCACAAAATTTGAGGCTAGTATGGTTCAGGTTTCCTGATTATTTGAATGCAGTGATTACTTCCACAACCTTTATCATCATCCTCCCTAATTGTGACATTGTTGAGGTTGTGAATACGTGATTTTCTTCATTTGGATTAGTTGGGGAAAGTATAGAATTTTGTTGAAGTTGCAGTCACAATTCTTTTGATTGATATGCACATGGATTATGGAGTCTCTTTCACAAGTTTGAGCACACTTGATAGCTGAGGGGAGGTTATTTAGGGTTTAAGAGCCACTAAGGAGGAATGATGATTCCAATCCTATCAAGGTATTGAAAGAAGCAGGGTCAGCTACATAAAATCTCAATGCTCTCTATTTTATGGCTTGTAAACTAGTAAAGAATAAAAAATTGAGGAAGCTTTGAGCATGTTAGGTCTTTAGAGATGATGTTTCCACTTAGGTTGTAAGAGAGTAAAATTCACAACACTATTGTTTATTGTGCTACTTGGACAACAACATGATACTGAGAAAGCAAATATTGTATACAGATTAATACTGTTTGGTTTTCCTCATTATGTAGATGCACATTTACATCTTCAAAGAGGGAAAAATGCTCGAAGTGAGGTCCATTAAAAGTTGATTGAGGAGGTATCTAAAATGGATTTATAACTCATCAAATGTTTCATACATGTTTGGAAACATGGAATGTATGCTGCTCCATCAAGGGGGGGGGGCTATAATACTCTCTTTTCCCTCCCAATACCTAGCAAAATGTTGCATAATAATTTATTCCATTCTACTCAAGAATTTCTACAAAACCTCTAACTTCATGAAGGGTGTGATGATGACGTGTTCAGCTCTGCCTCAGTAATGATGAATTGCATATGAGGCTTGGCCATATGTCAAATAAACCATGTCAAGTAATCCTCTCCATGGGCAATGAGTATATACTAGAATTTGGTGATAAGCAAGCTCTTGTCCAAAGGATTTCTAATGCAATGGGAGAAACGTGGACAATTTTCAGCGCTTGCAGTTGAAATGTATCAAAAATGTTGGAGGAATTTTATTTGCATCCACCGCACCAGTCAAAGGAAGAGATGGGTGACCTACACCTAAATGCAAATGTATCAAAATTGTTTGAGGAAATTTGATTTGGACACCATTGAGCTTGTAGAGGGGGTCAAATTGGCATTGCAAAATGGAGACTCTAGTGCATAATGTAGGATTTTTTGTGTGAAGTCCATTTTGGCAAAGGGATTGGTGGGTTTATAAATGAGCAATATGAATAACAGTGTGCTAGGCGCTTTCCAAATGCAGGTTACATTTTGGTGTTGGGTTGTAAGTATGGAACTTCTAGATTCAACATTTTCAAAGCATGAATATACAACTAAGGATTTTGTTGGGTGGTGTTTGTATTATTGTTCACTGTAATTTTGGCCATCATCGGCCATGGTAGGCCTATGTACACAGAGTTAGAATGGGTATGATACCATTACACATTTGGCTACTGAGAACACCTTCTTGATGGTTGCCATGATTGACCAGAAGGAGCTCACCAACAAATGCAACAGGAAAGGGATTAGGGAAAATCTAGGAACAAATGGCCAAGATAAAATAAACAACATGGACTAATCCCAACCACACCTCACCATCCTCGTACAAGGAAGGGTGATGCCATCAAACATGTTGTGAGGTGTGCAATTTTTTGCGCATGGACATGGTGGGCCCAAAATTTGTAGTTGTAGTTTAAATGAATAAGGTAAAATGTGAAGGGAATCCTCATCGCTTGGTACAAATATTAAAATGGGTAAAGTATTTTGTGGGAGGAAAAAATTTAAAAAGAAAGAGGCTTTAAATTGAATGAAGTAAAATAAATGTGCCTAATTAAATGCGGAGCTTAAATATTTCAAGAAATGGTTTTTCTTAAATATTTAAATGTAAAGCATGTGGGGTAAATTTCAATGAGCCCATTAAAAATAAAAGTGTCATGTGAAATGTTGAAAGCAAAGGCATTAAAATATATAATGCAAATTGGGGTGCGAGTAAACTTTTTTTTGATCGCCCCATCAAATAGTAAAAAGTTTTTAATATTTAAAAGCAATTCTTTTAAATATAGAGAAATTTAAAGTTGGTTACAAAGGTAAAATGACACGGGAAGATTTTGGACATAAAGTAAAATAATATATTACTTTGCTTGGATATGAAATGTAAAGAGGGACTCGAGTAAAATTATTTTTTCCTGATAATGCAATATTAGAAGCCCTCAAATATTCAAAAGGTAAATATTTGTAAATGAAGATGAAAAGTGAAGGGCATAGGTAAAGTAAATTTATCATTCACTTTATAAAAAGAGTCTTCTTTTGCTGTAAAATGAAATAATAAAGTGCACCTACACAATGCAAAATGCAAAAATAAAGGCTTTCACAGGGAGCAAAACATTTTCACACTGCAGGGTAAAATGGGGTTGATTTTCATGAATAGGGGAATCTTTTTGTTGAAGAAACAAAGAGTGAATTTTCTATTGCAAAATCGTGGAAAATTTTGTTGCAAAGGGAAGAGAGATGAGAGAAGATTTTCCAGATTGAAGAAGGAAGCTGCCAAGAGTCATCATCGAATTAATTTTTTGTTTTTTCTGTTTCTTATTCTGATTCTCATCTCATTGTAAAGGGTTTTGAATTTCTATATGGGTTGGGTAGATAGAGAAATGTTGAGTGTGAATCATGAATTGAGTATGTAAGTTGTAATTGTTGATTTCATGAGTAAATATCAGTCAGTTTGTGCAAGCAAATCATGAATGTCATCAAATTGTCTCTAGATTTGTACACATTTGATCATATGAATTCAATAATACAAAGTATGTTTGAATTTATCATCTCAATTTCCATGATATTGTGTTATGTGTTTATGGTTCTATTTCAAGGAAGTAGTTAAATTACTTTGAGCAGATAATTGTGATTTCAAGTGTGTAGGGTGGATCTATAAGAAGAATTTGATTGACAACAAGAGTGGATCTGTTGGTGTAATGCATTAGTAGTTTGAATCCACTAGTTGAAGTTTATTTGCTGATGAATTATTTTTATGATTATGCATTTGACTCCATGGCCCAGAATAAGGCACTGATTTGTCATTCAACTTAGTGCATTCTCAAAAACAAGTTATAAATTCAAAATCATTTTAATTTTTGTTGTTGTGTTTATGTTTAGTGTTGGATTCTTCTTCCCAATTGCTGAGTGAGTGTTGAGATACCAAGAATACTACTAGATTTGAAGTTGTTAATGCTTTCCTTGGTGTATTTTCATTCGGAATTATCTACTTTAATAAGAAATGTTTGTGCATAGTTGAATTGAGTCTTTAGGAATTGTAAAGGGAGACCCACCTTGGTCTTGCAAAGCCAGAAGTGTAGGAGATTTCAGTCTTTGATTGAATCTTGTCAGTTGGCCAAATCCCTCTTTGATTCTGAGCATAATAAATTGGGTATTCTTTAGGACTCATCGGACCGGTCGATTTGGAACACCAACATAGAGTTTAAAGCAGGAATTGCAAGTAGAGAAAGATAATGTTAATAGGGCCAAGGAGGAAACTACAAAGGTGACCACATACTTTTGTTGATATTATAAAGCATAGGGTGTCCAGGTTAGTGCACAAGTCTAACAATTTCTAGGATGTTTATAACAAAACATTTAGAGAAAGGACTTGTCTTAACACAACTTGACTGCCTTGATATCTTACAAATAAATATTCATTTCAAACAATCACTGAATACACACTAGCACACTTGGAAAAGTTGATTTAAAGGCCTAATGGGAACTCAAAAAAGAGAAAAACATAAAAACTTGAGAGTATTGGTCTATACAAACCTTCCAAAAAATATTTCATTGATTCCAAATCCAACTATACCCAAACTATGCATACATTTGTTCAAACATCAAGCAAACAAGGGTTTCATGACTGTTCTTATGGAAATGAACATACACAGGTTAGCATGAATTTCACATATAGTTGTTTAGTGCAATTTACTTTAATGGGTATCTTGATAATATCCTTAAGAATATTTTCTCCAAGTTTCATAATTTTTCCATGGTTAAAATAAAAGTTATGAATGTATTACCCTTGTTGGAAACCCTATGTCTAAAAATGGACTGTCAACACCATTTTGATCATAACTTGCTCAAATTAACTCCAAATGAGACCAAAACAAAAGCACATGAACCATAGAACAGATACCTAACTCCTTCAATGATTTCCCCAACCATACTAGGTTGTACAAGTCTGTACAATTTTAGTGTTCTAACTGAAAATGCAGAAAATACACTTCTTTTTGCATTGTTTTTGCTATAACTTTTACAAAATGCGATGAAAATTCACCAAATAAAAATCATTTGAAAGATTAAAAAATAGTCCAAATTTCCAAATAATTTCTAAGGTTGTACTGAACCGTACATGGCCATACAATGGAGAATACAATCTATTACACAAAAAATGTAAAGGAAAACATTTAAAACTGACGTATTTTCATTCCAAAACTTCATCCAACCTTCTCCAACCTTGGTGCTTATGTGTACATGTAATATTTATGTCATTAAATTCATTCACACTGTTCAAAATTGATTCCTAACTTCCCAAACCAAAAATACAACTTTTACAACTTTTTGTTCCTAATCACCAAAATGACTCAAAAGGATCCTAAATGGCCTAGAATGGTCCAAATTGACCTTATTGACCCAAAAAAAATCCAAACAACCCAATATTCAAAGTTTCACAAAATGACAAAAAGTACATCAAAGGATGCTCCTACATCATGAGGCCCCACAAGCAATATATGTAGGTCCAGAATGCTTTTCAAAATGATTGGAGCAAGTGGAGTGCCAGGGTTAGAGAACTTAAAGAATGATACCTAATATGGAAGAGGATCTTAAAGCTCCAACCAAAATTCTTGATTTGATAAAGGTAGTTGATTTGTTAAGTGAAATCTCAACATTTCATGGTAAGTTGGGTATGTAGCTGCAAAATAAATTGAAGATGTTTAGAAGAATAATAACTTAAATTCTAACCTAAGTCCTCTAAGGTCCATGACTACACTACTAAATTCCCATTAACAAAACTAGCAAGTACTAAAAATCATTACGTTAACAAATTCCATCTAACAATAAGGATTTCATTTAATTATCATATTTAATTGAACAATTAATATGAAATAACCATTACATGTGAACAATAAATATCATTTAGAATAAATCCATTTAACTAACATATATAATAGATTCTTTTACATTGTCCTTTACATAAGAGAATTCAACATTTATTTACATCGTTACATCTTGAACAACAATGTCTCCTTGCAAATATGTGAGGAGAGTACATCAGGAGAATAATACATGATACAATAGATTTATGGTACAATACATGAAAGATAATCCACATGAACTAGAACAAGTGCAGAAGTCTTCAAATCCAAAATCAGTTTCACGAACATGAACCAGGTGAGGGAACCCTATGGAGTACAAGACACATTCCACCTAACCATGTGGAACCCTAAGGTCCACCCCCCATGCTAGGAGATAGAAAAAGGATCCCACCACCACAATGACAACAAGATGACAACCAACTGACATAACAAGACTATAAAGGATCCCAACATGCAAGTACAACATAACACAACACAATAGTGACACCACTTCCAGAGGCACACACATACATAAAAAGGAAATACAAGCCAAGGGGATGCTAGGTTGTAGTAGGGGAGAGTTTCATCGCATGGTCCTAGCATGGGTTTTTCTAATAGTCTCTCACTAGATGCTAGCCCCCATCTATGGTTGTCCTGACAGTCTCACATTAGATGTTGGCCCCATAGGGTGACACATGCAAGACCAATTTTTCTTTCATGAGGAAAAGGAAATTGATCTTGCCAACTAGGCCTTCTCATCCCATCCTTAGCCTAAACGAGCGCTACATGCATGGGTGAGGCATCCAATTATTTTGATTAGAGTGAAATTATACCCAACCCCCTAGTTTATTAATTATATTATCACTTATTTAAGGAACTCCCACACGGGTTTTCCTAGATGCCACTTTGTGCATTGGCCCCCATTGAGAGCCACTCCCCCTTCTACAACTAGAAAACCCAAAAGAAGCAACAAGGCAAGGCCAACATGCACAATCATAAAACCACATGAACATACACAAAGGTGAGGCATGGACCATCCCACACACAAAACAAACCATAAAAGCAAGTTGATAGTGCATGGCCAAAACCTCCTCAATAACATATCAAGTATCACATTCACCAAAATTTAAGGGTCTACACATACATTTAGCCCATAGTATGGTTTCCCAACCTTTGGAAGACTATCAATATCTACCTTGCACAATAACTTGAGCATTACAACAGAATCCCACAATCATCCCAATTCAATAATCATTCACACTAATACTTCCAAACAACTTAGATCAACAATAGTATCGTGGGTTACTTAATGAATTTACAATACAATCATTTCTAGTTCCTAATTATTCATCTTAACCAAGATATTTTATTTCCATATAACTATTTTTACTTATTTATTAAATCTCCCAATTTGAAATAATAATTTTGGACAATATTTGAATACATATGTGTATATACACACACACATGTCCAATAAATATATATATATATATATATATACATGCATATGTGTGTCTATATATATAAATAAAGTAAAAGCATTTATAATTTCAATTTGTTATAAATGACAATAAATAAGAGAATTATATAAAAGTTCACACATGCTGTTGTGAATATATTTATATTTATATATAATTATACACACAAATATATATATATATATATATATATATATATATAACATAACCAAATCACATTGCCTATGAATCGCTAGTATAAAGCATTGAATTCATCAACATTCAGTTTACCATAGTTACCATTTTCAATAATTATCAGCATTCTATCTAACACATACTGCCAGGTGCATCAATTGTGGAGGATAGTGAATTACAACATGCTGCTTCATCAACCATTAAACACATAAAAATATTAAACAAATCTATCTCCACTTAATACAAAGCAAGGACAATTTTATGTGTTGCGCACTAGGCAAATTATATTTTGGCAATCTCATTTTGATTTCAAGTGCAACCTCATATAAGCACAACAATCCACAGAGAAAGCATGGTAAAAATGTTTGGTGGATAGAGTAAAAAATTACACTAAGAACTACTTTCCTCCCAGGCCATCGAATTCCTATCCCATAGTGTTCATCAAATTTCATATATCGATTGAGGTAATATGAAAAGAATACAAAAGAAACCTCTTTACAAGCCGCAGTATAAAAACCTACAGGAAGTGAATTATTTATCATACCACACACTATCTATTACAGGGGAAAACTTTAAATATAAACTACATAACATGCACTAGAAAATTGGGGACACTACGAATAGAGCATACAATAATTTTGAATTATTTATCATACCACACACTATCTATTACAGGGGAAAACTTTAAATATAAACTACATAACATGCACTAGAAAATTGGGGACACTACGAATAGAGCATACAATAATTTGAGCAAGAACCTTTAATAGACACATGCAATGAGGCTTCAAGAGAAGGAAAAAGAATGTATGAGGTCAGCCTCCAATCCTAGATTATATGGCCCCAAGAACATAGTGAAAAAATTTAAATCAAACAATACCAACGCCTTCTTGGTGTGTTAAAAGAAGTTCATGGGCTCAGTAAGGTTCTTTGGGAGAGTAACACAATAAACTAACTTGCCATAATAATAATTTTGAATAAGTAGGGAAAATCCAAAAGCAACGAAAAGAAAGCAGCAATGAAAATAAGAATGGAAACATTTTATCATTTTTGCAACTGAGACATTTAAAAGATTACAGTCAAATTGAGGGAAAAATACAGAGCAACCAATTTATAGAGTACTCAGAAATTTAACAAATTATAATTTTGCTTCAAGCAACATAATCACACAATAATTATTTTTTGAATAGCATTAAAATTGAGGAGAAATTATGGAACCTAGAATAATTCGAAGGACCAAGCTAGGAGTTGTTGCCAAGTACGAATTTTGAGTTGTAGCTTCAGTTTTCTCCCGAAATCCCCACAACTCTGCAGAAGTCTAATTCAAAACCCAAATCCAGTAGAAAGCCTTCAGAATTAGAGAAACCCCCAAATCTTCCAAGAACAAGAAATCAAGCTTGCAAGAACTAGAATAATTATTCCCCAAAAAGCAAGATTAGTTTTTCCATAAGATATCCCAAAATCTCCCTTGTTTCTTTGCAATATAACTAATTTATTTTCCACTTTCCACCACTCTTTGTTACTGCATGCATTTTAAATTTAATTATTTTATTTATTTTTACCCCACTTTCAACTGCCACTAATTTTATTTTTTTATGATATAATTATACTTTAATGCTTGCACACAATAAATCAAACAATTAAAATAGTAATTTATTAATTTAATCCTTCATTTTAATTTTACTTGCACAATGCACTAATTAATATTTTTATTTAAATATTTCTTTATTAAACCATAAGTTTTGATTTATTTAAATCAAACAAAATATTAATAATATTTTATTTATTAAAAATTATAAATATATTAAAACATATATTTAAATTATCGAAACACATTTTTAACTGCAATACTCTTTTATTATAATATAAAATCAATCAAAGCATCAATCAAGCAAATAACTCAAATGAACTAAATACCCAATAGTACCTAACTGCAAAGTGAAACGAAAGGAAAAATGACAACATCGACAAACCAACTTGAATTGACCACACAAACAAGAAACAACAAACAAAAACTCATCCTCGTTAAGGATGATGACTCAACATAGGTGACCCGACACTATCTCCAAATCAACAACCTCCATTGGGATTAAGGCACACTCAACTTGGCAATTTAGGTGGAGTCGATGTTTGGTACCTATAGCCCGCAACAAACCAGATAGTTGATCATGTACATAGACAAACAAGCAAACACATCATGAAGAGAAATCACAACATCATAGGGCACTCACAAGTGAGTGATGCGACCTTGTACCCCTTCAACAAATACATTAACATACAATAATCAATTACTAATCAACATGATATGAATAATCATCAGATAAACACATGATATGCAAGACAAGATTAATCTGCATGAACCATTAAATCCATAAACTAAACACAGTATGAGCATCAAATATCAATGATAAAGTATCATCAACTACATCACAACTATAAATCCATCATCAAACAAAATATCATAATTTCCAAATACAATCAAGCCACTATTAGAAGCGGAAAAAACACTGAGGGGAACTACACAATGGCCTACTAAAGAGGAATATAACACATGGCTTGAAAAGTTCACAGATTAAGCCTTTGATTAAGTATTGTGAAAATTATATCCTCTCATTCAAGTGATTACAAGATGTGCTAATGTGGTAGGGTCTTTTCTTTTCTCCTTTCATTGCTTTTATGTTTTAATTTATGCTATCTTGGTGTGCATGTGAAATACAATTTTTCTTGTGGAAAAGATGATTTTCTCATGGTTGGTGCTACTGTAATGATGAAATATGCCCTTTAGAGGTTGGGAAGTATCTTCTCCAGCAATATGAAAAGGATTTTTTTCCTATATGATTTTCCCCCTTTTAGAAATGCAAATGTAATTCATTTGGGGATGTCTTGAAATGAAATTGAAATGTAAGTCAAATGTAAATGTTACTAAATGTGCAATTCGACCCGAAGTTTGTTTTCTCCCTTGCTCTTATAAAAGTGAATTTAAGGCCAATTGCACGGGTCTTTGGTTGAGAGATATTTTTGAACTCATGTAAAAGAATTCTATAATACAAGCACAAGGAAAAATAATTTGTGTTGTCTTAGGTTGAATTTGTGTTGAGTCTTAGGTTGAATTTGAGTCTGTAATAGGCATAATGTTCTTACATATGGATTATTCTCTCTCTAAAGAATTATCTTTTCATATGAGATATTTTTGAATTTGAATGAGAAGTGCAAACTCCAAAGAAAATTCTCTCATTTTGTATCTTTTCATATGGATTATTAATAAAATGATCAAGGATCCCTTTATTGGTCTTCAATTGTTTTGATTGAATGTATGATTCTATCTTTGCTTTAATTCAAGGAATTCATTAAAATGCTCTAATGAAATCATAGGTCTATATGATTAGGTATAAGGATATGATAAGTAGTTTATGTTCTAGGACATTTGAGTTGTTATATTGTAATGCAATATCACAATAGTTTGGAAATTCTAAATTTGGTTGCTATTGTATCATAGTCTATTCTAAATTTGAATTTGTTACCCATGGATAAAGCACTCTTCTATTGCTTTGGTTAACTTTAGAGTCATTGAGTTAGATCTTCCTTCTAGAGAACATTCTTTTATAGCAAATCATTCATACACCTTAAATTGTTTTAAAGTTTTATGTGAGGTCATCCATTCTTTGCTTTAGATTATTTTTTAAAGAATTATCCAAATTCTTGAAGAATTATATCTAATTTGTAACCATATGAGAATGTATATGTTATTTACAATGTTTGTGATAATTTGGAACAAGAGTATTATTAAGTACATTGTGAGGATCACCCTTCTGGATCTTGTAGAGCCTGAAGTGTAGAGGGAAAGCATAACAAGCTTTCACCTAGTCATTGGCCAATCCTCATAGTTGTTGATCATGGGATTTTGGAAAATTCATAGACAATTGATGAGATCAAGTTTGGTTCATTAAAAAAACCAACACCTTAGTTTTGAAATTATTTATTTTCAAGTAAAAAGTTTTAGAACATATTTTATGCAAAATAGTATTCAAAACATGTGTTTATTTTGACTCACACCAATATAAAATATAATCGTCATAACCATTACGCCTCTTTTTAGTGCAAGTGCTAGTGGTATCAACTTCTTGAATGGTTGGATCACCATGTTTAATAGTGCATCATATAAAATAAATAAATTATTATTTTAATATTATTTTTTTATTTTTTAGAGGGGTAAACACTTTTGACCTAGAGCTATGAATTGGTGAGGTCACAATTGGGGGACCTCATTCCCAATATAAATTCTCACAATTACACCCAATGGGGTTTGAACCTTGATGGAAAGAATAACAACCCAACAACTCAACCATCACACTATATCACTATTGGCACATGTCATATGAAAATAATTGGTGTGAGATAGGGGCCATACTGGGGGAAATTGGGAGACCCTTCCATCTATTGATTGACACATTTTTAGCATTTTGATGACTAAGTGCATTAGCCATGATGACAAAAAGAAAGGAGATAGTGGATCTCCTTACTAAATGTATTTCATAGACAAAAATAATTTGCACTACATACTATTAATTAGCATTGAGTATCTAGCTGATGATATACATGCATAGATTGAATTGAGGAATTTCTTATTAAAAGAAAAAAATTCCATAAACTTTGAGTAGGAAACTCCAACTTACACAATCATATTCCTTATTTAGGTAAACTTTGAGAATCATACCTTTCATGTTGTATTTTTTGATTGATTGCACAACCTCATAAGCAACGGTCCAGTTCCATCTATAATGTTATGATCAGTGATAAATCCACTTTATTCTTGAGATACAATAGTCAAGAGGAGATTTTGAGTTGATTCATGATGACCTTAGAAATTATTTTGTATATAACATTGCATAGTAAGATGGGTTTGAAATCTAAAAAGTTGGAGTAGTCATGTTTATTTGGGATACATGATAATCTTTATAACAATGATAATATTAATATTTATGAAAAGTTAAAATAGTTTTGTAGAATTTTAAATTTTTTATTAAAAAAATTTCTAATGTTTGTTGTTTGGATCATAATTGTAAAGGTATTATGTTATTTTTAGGTTCCATTTTTTCACGTTGTAGATAGATAGTATTAATAATTTAACATTTTTTTTTTAATTGAATGAAAGATGACATTAGAATCAATATGTAATGGCTGCAAATCATGACCCATGGGTGACTACATTAAAGACTTTCTAATCCTAACTTAATATATTTAAGTGGAGATCCAAGAAAATCCAAATAAAGTATGTGTAAAATATAATAAATCTTTCCCAAAGACCTATTGAAGGGGAAATTATAGCTCGTTTATCAATAATTTTGAGGGATTATAATTTTACATATATCTTTGGATAATCATCATGAAATTTTATTTGGGGGCCAAGAAAGACTATTAAATTTATCCTCTTAGACTAAATTTTTATGTTGGGGATGACCACCAAACCCAAGAGCACCAACTAAAAATAACACCTTTACAAATATGAGAGAAGCTCAGGAATCTTTCACCAAAAGAATGAAAAATGCATTGAGATCTGATATATTACAAATGTACAATGTGCTTTATAAAGGCAAGGAAAATAGGTAACAGGTGTAAAAACTACCCACTCGGGAAAAAACCACCCGATGCACTATTAAACTATAATACAAGCCTAAGTAAACTTAAGCGTAAATATGATATTTACTCTAACACCCACCCTTAAGTGCAACTTAGGGAGAATGAAGATGCAAAATATAGTATGGGTTTTGGCTACACAACCATTTTAGGTACCCATTTACAATGAATGAAAATCTCTCACAAGCAGAGAAAAGGAGAAAAACCCCATGGGAAAAAAACCCTCTCCAAAATAGAGAAAAGAAAAACAAAAAAAATACATGGATGGAGGACTCAATCACACCCCCGAAGTACTACATACATCATATATATACAATCAATGACCTCTCCCCCCCATAAGAGGGAAAATAAGAGATATCATATCCCCTCCATAATGAAGAAGCTCCAATGCCTACAAGCAACACCTCTTCACCTACGAAGAAAAAAGTCCACCAGGTCATGAAGAAGCCACTCCATATCCAACTGAAAAAAGGAAGGAAATATCTAAAAAAAATAATCCATCACATAATCATGATCAAAATCAACCAAGAAATGTGAAAAATCAAATGAAGATGAAAGCTCAACAATGTCAATATCCAAAGACAATCTAGATGAATCAACTTTCATGCTAAAACTGACATCAAAGAGGAGAGAAATCCCCTCAAGTGTATATCCCAAATCTACAAGATGAGACTCCACAAACAAATCTATGATGCCTGCCAAATACTCATCCAATAAAACAAGATTTGAGGGATTAGAGATATCCTATTGTATTGGAGACTGAACCTCTAAAGCAACAGGAACTATATCAACATGATTTTGAAGTACTCCAAAATTTAGATGACTGATCTCTCCTAAATCACTATCAACACTCGTAAGAGGAGTGCAAGGAATATAGTCATCATCAGATCAACAAAGTGAGAGAAGGTATACAGACGAGACTCATGATCTGCATTACCGACTGCAATAATTTTTCCAATATTAGCCTCTCTGATAAACACAATATCAATAGTAAACTCCATAGTATTGGGAACCTCTCCATGTGTTATCTGATAGATGGACAATAGATTTGTAACCTTGGAATGCACAATACATCCCCAAAACACCCATCACCTATCTCTATATTTCCTTCCCCCACAACATCCAAAAGCTTACTGTATCCAAACAAGATCTTGGAAGTGATAGAAGGATGAAGACCCATGAAAGGATAGGGTGGAAAAATCATGTGGTGAGATGCACCTGAGTCTAGAAAGCATCTATCACGATGAGAAATAGATGAAGAAGTTACCAGTGCATGTCCTTTTCCCATGTAGTGTTTATCACCTTTACCACTTGCAACCCCTGCATTCCCAAACTATATAGGGTTGGATGATGATGGGGATGAAGATGCAGAGGCTATATCTAAGGAGGAGTTATAGAAGAGGGCAGTGGAATGTTGTTTTTCTAAAGAAGGTGTGAGAGTTCATCAATCTTCTTCATGTAACAATGATGCTCATCATGCCCTTTTGTCTTGCAATATGCACAACTAATTTTCTCCTTCTTGGACTTTTCCTCTTTTGAAGGGGAGGAAGTCTAAATTGACTCTATTTTAGGTTTAGGCTTCTTCTTCCCTTTACTCTTATATTCTTTAGCAACCAATGCATGGTTTCTAGGAACCCCCTCCAACTGGACAAATTTTTCTTGTTCTCTTGTTAACCAATCATAGAAGGTTTCAAAAGAAGGCACTTGGAATGTAATATCCAAAGCATCCATTGTGGAATAAAAGGTAGAAGAGCACACAACAAATTGGCCTCTCAACTTGGACATAATCAAGAAAATATACTATGAAACATTGATGTAAAAAATTTGCACATAGTTTTTTCCAAAAATCTACATATTAACTATCATGGATTATGGAAACAAAATGTTATTAATAGTCTCCTTATTAGTTTTTCTCTTCCCACATCCGGCTAGTTGTGACCTTACTGATTTGACTTTCACTAGAAATTCATCAATAGTAGGAAATGCTTTAGAGATAGGAGAGGTTAATTCAACCTCCAGTTGTAATACACAGATCTCACTGACCTAACTAAATAGATTTTCTAACTTATCCCATATTTCTTTGGTTGTACCCAACTCATCAAAATGAGAAATGAGACTATTAGAAACATTTAATTTCATCAAACCCATAGCTTGATCACACTTATTTCGATGGGAAAATATTTCATATTCCTTGATGAGAGAGGGTTGGGTAGCACTCAGTGTGGACCACAGACCTCGAGAGTGAAGAAATCTACACATTTTCATTTTCTAGGTGTGGTAACTATGGGGAGTTAGCAATTCAATGGTTCTAGGTGTATCCATGGAAAAGATTGCACTAAAAGGAAAAATTAAACCAAACTGAAAAAAAACCTCCAATAAATAATTTTCACCACTTTTTCCAAGCAAAAAAGGCCAATTTTTTGAATTGGAAGAAAAATTGGAGAAAAATAATGGCACCCTTTTTAATCAATCCACATGGCAAATGCTTCAACATGGATGAGTCACCAACTCTGCATGTCACAAAAGATCCACACCAGAAACTCAAGGGTGCACAAGCTTTGACAACTCCTCCCTATGAGCCTTTGCTCACACCACTTGCAAGAGTGTAGAGGTATTTAAATATCACAAAATCTTTCTACATAGCCAATGTGGGATTAAAGATCCCAAGAGCACTTCATAAAAATCTTGAGCCCACACCACAAAAGTCCTATATTGTAATATTTTCTCAAAAACTTTAGAATGCTAAAGTAGAAAATAATTACTACCACAAATTGATCAAATGGAAGCCTCTTCTATAGTCATAGGCCCCTTACACCAAAGACCATGACCTCCAATGATGCAGCCTACAAATCGAGGTCTCAAAAAGACGCCTGCAATAATTTCACTAGTAGAATTTGGAAAATAAATGACTACATGACTAAAACTTTTAGTCGCATAACTAAAACTTTTGGTCACGTGACTAACACTAGTAGTATTTGGAAAATAAATGACTAATTTGGTCATTTATAAGTGACTTATTCGGTCATTAGGTAAAATCACAACTAAATGACTAAATAAATGAGTAATATCAAACAAATCAAAATGACTAAATAAATGACTAATATTAGACAAATAAAAATGACTAAATAAATAACTAAATAAATGTGCTCATTATTAAAATCTTGGCCATAATTTTCATTTTAATAAACATACTCTAAAACCTTCATCAAGACCTTATTCTCAATCGTAGCCCACCATAATTAATAATAAAATATTACAAATAAAATTACTAATAAATATTTTTTGTGGAATAAATATTTTGTTTTTTGGTGTCATCATATGAATGCCAAAGTTTCTTCTAAATTGACGAAAAACCACCAAATTATAAAAAATAATGAAAACCATAAGAGAACCTAAAAAACTAAAACCCAAAATCCTTGAAAAATAAAAAATAAGCAAAAGGAAGAGAAAAAAAAGGATAAGAATAAGCAACCAAATAATATAAGAGGAAAAATGACCAATTTTTTTTTTTATAAGCATAATTTTCATTTTAATAAACATACTCTAAAACCTCTGTGAAGACCTTATTTTCAATGTAGCCTACCAAAATGGAGTAGTGAGTCGAAACCTATAGCCCACCAAAATGGAGCAGTGAGTCGAAACCTTATTTTCAAGGTAGCCTGCCAAAATGGAGAAGTAAAGCACGCCTGATTTTGGATTGCAACCTCTACCCATTTTTCCGCATCAGACATGATTTGTGCAGAATATTATGGTAAGTCACTTTCCATGGTTTCAGCTAATTTTACTTTTCAAATTTGTACGTGGTCAGGCCATATGATCCATTATTTTTAATAATTTTACTAGTTTCTTGTTGACTAACAATGATTATCTTCTTTTTTAGTAATTATGGAAAATCAGATCCATCTTGTGTTGCAGAAGTTAAGGATTTATATAGAGAACTTGGAATTGAGGTATGTTTATTCTTTTCTCTTCTATTATGAGATGTTAAAAGTGATCTTTTCTTTTCGAATTTTCTACTATCAAATTGCATAGTTCATAGGAGAACTTACTTTTATATATATAAATGATATTAAGGGACATGTAGATTGAGTTGTCTATACAAATTTTAGAATTTGAACTCTTAAAATTAGCTTCCACTTTCTGAGGGGGCATGTAAATCACTTTTGAAGTTGAGTGTAAAAAACAAAGTAGCACGTAAAGAAAAAGGATGAACAATAATAAAGTGAAAAGTGGCTCTTCTTATATCAACCATGTAGAGTACAATGAAAGGAATGAAAGGATGGTAGGGGTTTAATGTTTATGGTGTAGTGGAATAGTAGTTCAGTTGTATAGTAGATGTCATCCTACTTTGTTTGAGAACTCTTACTGAATTCCCAAAAATAGGTTTTCCCAAATGACACCAACAACAAGAGCTAATTCATAGGCCTTATGAAAAACTCTAACTTTTTGGACTGGAAGGATTGAAAGGGCACATGTTAGTCTTTTCCATTTATTGGGAAATACAGAGTTTGAAGTGACTGAAAGAATCAAATGTAGCTCTTTACTCTAGATGCTTTATTCTCATTCAGTTATTAATATATCCAGATATAAACCATGATGACTTGAATCATAACTAGAAGAAATCTCATGAAAACTACAAGAAGAGATCAGTGATTAGATGATTCATGGAAATGAAACCAACTCCATAAGCCACAACAAACAAAATATGCAATGAAAATGAGAATGCAGGCCTTCAAAGGAGTTGTCATGGATAAAGAATCATCCTCCCTTATATTTCTTGTGAGAATACCTAAAAGCTCTTTAGTTATCCACAATATCCACATGCTATGAGCTCTGATACAAAGATTGTGCATAGTTCTTCTCAATTTATTCAATTTGGTGCTATTATTTCTATCTTAAGATTTAGGCTTCAAACCAACCCCTCTCATTAGTATTTGTCTTCCAGAATTGTCTAGAAGAGGGTAATCAAAATCAGTACTAGAATATCTGAAAGTCGAAGATCCTTTCCCTCAAACTAAACCTTTGTTCTCAACAAACCAGATCTGAGACAAGCCAAGAACTAGTGGAAGGGAAGTTGAATGAAAACTGAGAGCAACTAAAAGCCTTCCTAAGAAAAGTTCCCTTTCCACTATAACTATCGATTCTAGTGTCTCCTTGTTCATTTTTTCTGGCATATCCTCATTTTTCATTTCTTGATAGAGAGCTTCTAAAAGATGTGCAAGATGTTCTTCAATCTCAACAATCAAAGTTGAGATAAAATGGAAGCATTTCTCTTGCAAATAAGGTGATAAATCATTTTTCCTTGAAGGGGATTTATGCGCATGAAGAAAAATTAAGAGGTCTTCAAGAATATTCTTGGACCACTCATCTATGAAATCTTTTATTTAACTAACCTCAGTTCCAAAATAAGCGTTAAGGTGACCAAACCAGTCTTCATCAATTGTCATCATAAATCTAAAACACAACCCAGGTAAATTGACACTTTTTAGGTCCCCTCTCTTGACAAGCCAACCCTCACTAGTAGTTAATTTGTGTAAATGGGTTTCAACATCTTTGTAACTTGCCAAAGATGTAACTATGGCTTCAAGGAATTTACCAACCTTAACTCTCTCATGCAAATCTACAAATCCATCAGCTATTATTTGTTTCATCCTACTAACAAACAGGCTTTCAAAAAGTTCATCCCATAGACTCTTTGAGTGCTTCAAAACAATCTCACACACGCATTGGCATGGAAACTCAACATTGGAACCAAAAACCATTTTTAGCCACTCCAAGCTCCCTTCAAATGTATCCATACTATCTAATGTTTCTTTGAGATCAATGTCTCATTCTCTGCAAGTTTCTTTCCACTTTTTACAAGATCAAGAAAATACTTTGCCCCAAGCCTATCTACAGAGAGAATATCATCTACACATTTCTTAAGCCATGCTAAGCAAGACTCTGATATAAATTCGCTCAACAAAATCATGGTAGC
This sequence comes from Sequoia sempervirens, assembly GCA_007258455.2. Lineage (NCBI taxonomy): Eukaryota > Viridiplantae > Streptophyta > Pinopsida > Cupressales > Cupressaceae > Sequoia > Sequoia sempervirens. The sequence goes on along the minus strand of VDFB02021844.1, from coordinate 81,183 downwards.
TTGTAGCTTCTCTCTATGAGATTTCCACAATTGCACCTCATTTTCTGGGTTTGGAATCCCACCAAACAATTGTGATTCAGGTGGAACTGCCAACATAGTCTTATAAAAAAGAGGAAAATCCTTTAGAACCTCCAAGAAGAGTTCCCTAGCCTGACATAGAGTTTATCTATATGACTCTTACCACATTACAAAAACTGGAAATGACTGCCTCCACCTTATTAGTCCATCAGCTAGATGTGTCTTCTAGTTCTAGCGATGCATTGATGGTTTTGTTTTTTAATTGATGTGAGGATCTTCTATCGACAGAAGGAGGTCTCCTGTTCCTATGATGGTCTGATGGGGATGTCATACGACATCCCCATCGGACCATTGCAGGAACAAGAGACCTCATCCCGCTGATAGAAGATCCTCATACTGATGAAAAAATAGAACTATTCCATTGATGACATCCCCATCGAACCATTGTGGGAATAGGAGACCTCGTCCTGCCGATAGAAGATCCTCATGCCGATGAAAAAAAATCGTTGATGCATCGTTGGAACTAGAAGACACGTCTGACCAATAGAACCCTTGGTGTGTGAAGTCTTCTAGCCATTTCTATCAGAATGAAGCAAATGGAGTTTAGGGGTTTTGTTTTAGATGATATGGAAAATTTTGTTTGGAACCAAATAGAGCTAAATGGGTGTTTCAAACTCAATCAAATCTTGTTTAAAATAGCCCAACATGAAGAAAAGTGTACTTAGAAGATTGGGATTTATTTTTTGTTCATCATGATTTGGTTTAGAGCCAGGAAATTGAAGCAAAATGGTGATAAAGAACAATAGGGCATGGGTAGAAAATGTGTCAGGTTGTTTTGGGAAAAACATGCCTTAAACATTAGAGATCTTCAAATTTGGGAAAATATTTTGAGAGGTTCCTTGCAAAATCCATTTTGTGCGCATTCTACAATCAATCATTTCATTCCATGATATGACATCTCTTTGAGGCATTTTGTTAAACAATTTATGTGTTTTGTCTACGATTCCACATCTTGCATATATTGTCTACCAAAGCATATCCAACTATAACATCTAGGTATCTTTTTAATTCCTCTATCTTTAATCAATATCTTTACTATTTGAACCTCGTAGAAATGTTTTAGAGAAGAACATAAGTTGCAGAATTTTTAGGATCCACCTAAAAATATGAATGGTTGATCAACCATGCACACCTAATGATAAAAAATATATGTAAATTGTAATGCAATAAGGGTTACTGACATGTGAAGTATGTGCAGCCCTCATCCACTAAACCTACATGACCACATGCACCTAGAACCCAAGCAAAGCTTACAATGTTAGGATGTGTTCCAGAGTGCATTAATTCAAAGATTTTGAGAGGTTCCTTGCAAAATCTATTTTGTGCACATTCTACAATCAATCATTTCATTCCATGAGATGGCATCTCTTTGAGGCATTCTATCAAACAATTTAGGTGTTTTGTCTATGATTCCACATCTTGCATATATTGTCTACTAGAGCATATCCAACTATAACATCCAGGTATCTTTTTAATTCCTCTATCTTTCATCAATCTCTTTACTTTTTGAACCTCGTATAGATGTTTTAGAGAACATAAGTTGCAGCATTTTTAGGATCCAACTAAAAATATGAATGGTTGATCAACCATGCACACCTAATGATAAACTATATATGTAAATTGTAATGCAATAAGGGTTACTAATGTGTGAAGTATGTGTAGCCCTCATCCACTAAACCTGCATGAGTGCATGCACCTAGAATCCAAGCAAAGCTTACAATGTTAGGATGTGTTCCAGAGTGCTTCATTGATTCAAATATTTTGAGAGGTTCCTTGGAAAATCCATTTTGTGCACATTTTGGAATCAATCATTCCATTCCATGAGATGACATCTCTTTGAGGCATTCTATCAAGCAATTCAGGTGTTTTGTCTATGATTCCACATCTTGCATATATTGTCTACTTAAGCTATTTTTTCATATAGTTGTTATTTGGTGTTTTTAATGTTGTAGAGTTAGATTTTCTTGTATGCCTGAATGTCTTTTTTCATAAAATCAAGTTTATACTATGCTCCCCAAGTTTCAGGGACAAGGACAACAGGGGACGATGGGACATGTTTTTGGTACGAGGGTACTTTTGGGTCATTTTTAAGGGGATGGTAGGGGATGGCTATAACAAATAGGGAAATTTTTAAAAATATAGAGAAATTTTAAATATTCATATCAGAACATTGATAAAGCATTCATCATAGGCATTGTAGAAGATTAATACATAACATTAGACTTGAATTGAGATTTCACATAAGAATTGAAAAACAAAGTAACAAAATTCAAATTCTTTTACTGTCAATGTGCATACATATTAAATAAGAATTATAACAAAATGCCCAAAGGCTTCAATTTTCAACTATAAAATGACAAAAACATAGAAAATATATGATTGTCCCTAATTAGCAGATGCAAATGGTGGGTCTATATCAAAATTGGAGCTCAAGTTTGTGTCACTATCAGATACAAAGGCAGGGGGAATTTTATGGGTCCCCCAAGTCCCCAAAATATTTCTGAGATGGGGACGGGGGTACGAAGGTATGGGATGGGTCCCCATGAAGCATTGAGTTTATATGGTTTGTGGTTTCAAGGTGGGGTTTTACCTAACCACAAAAAACCTCTGTGGTTGGAACAAAGGTCTACAACCCTCTTGTTGATTACACCTTATCATCTGCTAGAGACCTCTCGGTGACTCCTGGAAATGGTACTGTGATGGATTAAGGGGAAAAATAGTAACAGAGGTCGTTGTGACAGTAAAGTGGAGGTTCGTATATACACTATTTAAGTCTTGTAAGATTCTAACCTGGAATCTAGAGACACCAATTAGAAAAAACCTAGTATGAGCCTTCATGAAAGAGTTTGCAATACCAATACGTAAATGTAAAAATGTATTTTATTTGACTTGTATATCTGAATAGCTCTATTTCTTCTTGAATTAAACATTTAAAAAATGGTGCAGGAGCACTGAGGTATTTGTGAAATGTTGATTCATGGAGGTCTTAGGTTAGTTTGAGTTTTGATTCTAGAAGTCATTAATAAGGTCATGATTGACCAATTCATATTGTAAGCATGTGCAAGCATAATCAAGAATGTTGGAGGTAGTGGTAGAGCTGTGAGAGGTTGGTAATGTCATTTTTCAATAAACCCTACCCCAAGCTACTGTAAAGTGAGGGTTTTTAGTTACAAAGGTTAGATGAGAGTTTTCCCATCTAAAAATTGTTGATTGAATGTTGAGTGGTTCATTGTGAGATAAATTAAATAATATGGGTGTACAGACCTACTAGACGAGTTGAAGATTTTTTGCAAAGGAGTGATTTGGAAGAGTTTTGTGAGTCAATTGGTTGTTTGAATCAACTTGTTTTGTGATGATTTGTTCAAAGCCAAATTTCCATCATATCAAAGCTTGATGGGAAGAAGGGTCCATTGAGATAACTCAAGGGGTGCTACTTGCTAGGAGGAGAGAGGTTGTGGAGTACTTTTTGGCTTGAACAGGTGACTGAGCTCACCTTCCTTGTATTGAAGAGTATGTACCGGGTATTTATTTCCTCAATTAGGATTAAATTATAGCTGACTATTTTGTGATGAGATGGTGTTGATGACAAATCATATAACTGTGATAGTTGAAATTATTTTGGTGGTCATATGACATTCATTTTTAGAACATTTATAAAGAAAGTATAGATTAAAGTTTGTTGTGTAGAAGTAGCGAGTAGGCTACATTCCTCTGCTTGCCTCAAATCTTGATTTGGGTGATGAGGACAGAGGTATAATTCCTTTCATTACCTCACACTTGTTCTAGTCATGTAATCACCTTGATGACTATTACCTCACCCATGTTCCAGTCATGTATTTACCTTGATGACTGACTGGCTTGTTTTAGGGCTTACAACTTACAAGAAAAATGAAGGCCCTTTGACCTTTTAGATCATTTGTGATAATTTAATAACATCAACAAAAAACCATGGAATGATTTAAGTACTTAGGATTTTGTTGAAGATATCACTGTACTATTTGAAGATTTTGTTCTGTACCTATTTTAAGCCAGATGTTATGCTTTTGGCCTTGAGATTGCGTGGGACTTTCAAAACTTACATTTTTTGGTCCTAACAACAGACTTTTAGTATGATATGGTTAAGATTGTTTGATTGTCAATTTAAGAACAATAAAGGATAAGCCTCAATATTTTATGTCATTTAAAGATTGGAATAAAGATTATTGGGTAGGACAACTTAAGACCTTAATTTTGCACCAATTACATATCAACTAGAGACCTAACCTATACCTCATGTAACTCTCCATGACTGTAAATATGATCTTCAAATTAGAAATATATACATTCTACACAAGATTTATTGGTTTAATAGATGCTTAGGGAATGTGTAAACATGATAGTGAATACCTTGAACTAGTTAGCTTTATCTACTAGTTACTTATGATCAACTAAGGACATTTATATTTCAATTTTAAATAAAATTTCAATATTTAACTTAAAAATTTAGACAATTGCCACCTACACTACACATAAATGGAGGTGCCCTTTTAACACATTTCTTTGATTATGCTTTCATCTCCTTTCATATTTGAGTATACTAACTTATTTTGAAAAAAAAAATGATTTTAGTGTTCTATCCCATGGCTCAATTCTTGTTTTTGTGTTGAAAAGAAATCAAACACTAAGCTTCAGTGTCATGTTGGATTTTTAGAAAGCTACAATGTGAAAATAGCTTCTTTGGAGTCTTCACTCTATTCTATCTTTGCAACTTTGTTCTTTCCAAATTTATTCTTACATACTAACAATGACCATGAAAAAATTATTGCAGGAGTGGGAGGCTATTCTTACCTATATGAGCCACTTTGGTGGGAAGGCATTATTACTAGTAAGTGCTTATTACTTATTAAATCAAGTTTAGGTGACAACTAGAGAATAATATTTTTTGATAGTTGACATAGATTACTTGCATTCAAACTATTAATTTCCTTATTTACAATCTTTTTTGTGATTATAGTTGTATGGTTGGAGAGTTTATATATTCATTATTTTCAAAATTCACAGTTTATCTATAGTGACTTCACTACCAGTCCTTAACAACTATTTCAAAATCAAAATTTTCATTAAAAATTACATTCACCATCTTTTATGAATAAATAATAACTACCCTGCAAACCAAAAAATCCTTTTTGTTGACCACAGTTTTGTAAAACCCCCAAAACTAACAAAAGACAACCAAAAAACTCAAATTCATGCTAGAGGATTATGTTAACTGTAGAGCTATAGATGAGCTACTCACCATAGTTTCCATAGAGGTCTCGTTCTTCTTCCTCTTCCTCTAAGGTCGTTGCTCCAACTTTTCTAGCTGCTCCAACTCCAGTCACTTCACCTCACCCTTTTCCTTCTTTACCACTGCCTCAACCTCTATTAATTCCATAATCAATTTCAGAGCCTCCCACCCGCGTGTTGCTCCCTCTCTCCATTTGGCTTTATGTTTTCCTTCTGACCATTTCACAAAGGGTACACATTTGAATGTTTCTTCATCCTCTTCACCTTCAATCCCTCACTGATATCCATCCCAACTCCCAGAATCACCCATTCCAATAGTGAGTCCAAGTTGTTCAAATAATCCCTATGCACCTATTCCTTCATGACCTTTTCCACAACTTCAATTGTCTCTCCCAAATATAATCCCCAAGCCATTATGAGTGAACAAATGTCCAAATTAGTTCTTTACCTATGCGTGAGCTAGCTGAATCCTCTTCCCAGAATTAGTTGCACTGATTGCACTAATTGTTCATTGCTATATAGGAAACACCCCATCAGTCTCTTTATCGATGGTTCTCCATAAAAGTGTGAGAGTTGTTTCTTTTTTTTAAGCATGAAACTAGCCTCCATCACCTTTGTAGCGATAGAGCCACCACCTCCTGTACACCGTTTTCACACCTATTTTTCGCCATAGTAGAGGAGCATCGAGTAAGTAATGCCTCGAGAATATGATGAAATAATGAAATGAAATAATTTAATAACTTCATTCACATTCCTTTCCATAAATACTCAGCATACGTCAGTCATCACTTCCACCTAACTCCACACACTTCTCTCATTCACTTCAAGAATTAAAACCTACAAGTACTCCATTTTAGAGCTCCCTAAATGCACCACTCATTTCAGTCCTGTCATTAGGGGAGAACATTAATTTCAAGTATCTCAATGATGCCTTAGGATGTCACATCGGTTATAATAATCATTATCGTTGTATCTATGAGACTGTTATTCTTATTCCATTGATAGCCACCTTCTCCATTGATGAAAAACTATCCTTAGGTCTATCAACGAGATGCCAGATAATGTCACCTTGATGCACCCCAACTCCATCGATATATATTATGCACTTGATAATCCATGCTTATATCAGGCCATTGGGGGAATGCAAACATTTATTCCACTGATGTTAATGTGTCATAGCGATGTGCTTACTTTTGTTGACTCTGTTAGTCTATTAGGGAGAGTGCCTTAGGAGTCAACCCGATAGGGTATTGTTACGCCGATACTAGGTTATGAGTTGTTTTCATTGGGCCATCGGTGAGGCTATAATGGGGGCTTCGTCAATGAGGAATTGTTAGGGCAATAGTGCTAATTTTTATTTAGGGATAGGGAAAGATTTATGGAGCCTCATACTATTATGGTCTCATGCTTACTATTATGATCTTGATAGATTTTTTTCAAGGAAGTGAATTGTTTGACAAAATGCTTTGGTAGACATGTATGGAAAATGTGGTAGCATAGACAAGGAAGTGAACTGTTTGAAAAAATGCCTTAAAGAAATGTGGTCTCATAGAATTCCATGACAAGCAAATGCAATTGGCAGCTGCTCCTAGTTATTAGTTATGCAATGTGAAGTAATTGCATAACTACTTAGGTTGACTTTGTAAAAACTATATTATTGTAATTTAAATTTTGTCATCTATCAACATCTAGTTATTAGTTATGCAATGTGAAGTAATACTTTGAGTTTGAAAGGTGTGCAATGCAATGTAATCAAAGATATGAATATAAACTACATAAATCTATTTTTTACAATTCATTATTTAAACTCTTTATTTTATTTTCTCTCCATATCTCTAGGCTATGGAAATGCCTTTCAATTTCAAAAAAATAGTTTTTATCTCTTGTTCTACAATTTTTTACTCTTTTTTTTAAATATGTTTTTTTAAAGATTTTTGAATGCATGGGGTTATGTTAGTAGTGCTCTCATATTTCCTGCAAGGTATTGTAGTGTTTATATTTTTGGCCTTTGTATCTGATTAGCATGAAGCTAATAGTAACATTGTAATGGTTTTATAGTAAATTAGATTGATCATTGCAATTATTTTTGAAATTTTCTTTTTGCAATTATTTTAACATGAAAGTACTATTTAAGTAAGTAATGGTTGGTTTATTATGCAAACAAGGGTAATCATTACCCATGTAATATAATGTGTTATCATTTTTTTTTTCTAGAAATGTATTGATAAACTCAAAGAAGGGGATAAATTTAGGGAGTCAACTTGAAGACAAAATAGATGGAGTTGTTCATCTGAAAGAGAAAGAGGGAACCTTCATACGATGGCCCCTAATATTTTTGTAGAAATGACATAGTTGAACATGTTTATCATGTACTAGTTAATGTTAGACATCTTGGCTTATTGCTTTATGTAGTATTTTGAATGTGTTGTTCATGGATCTTAATTATCATGGTGTATTTGAAAGAGTTGGAAACTCTTAGACAACTTTGACATTTTTATTATATTTACATATATACTCTTAGATAGCTTTGACATCTTGTAACTTGATATATATTTGCATTAAATTTTTTATTGCACATTACCTTTATTTATCCTGATGTTGAGTCAATCTTTTAATTCTAGCATGTTGTAGCTTATTCGTATATTAAATATTTTTATTTTCTTTTATGTTTTAGTTCAAATTTAATAATATGCTAGTTTTGCATTATAAAATTTATGGTACTTAATAAATTATTCATTTCATAACTATATTTACTACTAATTAAAAGAAACCAGTAAATAAAAATGACTAAATTAATGAATAAATATATGACTAAAGTAATGACTAAATAAATGACTAAATTAATGACTAAATCAATGACCAAATCAATGACTAAATAAATGACTACCATGACTAAATAAATGACTAGTTAACAACAATCAATGACTAAATTAATGACTAAATTAACGACTAAATCAATGACCAAATCAATGACTAAATAAATAACTAAAATATTTTAGTCATAAATTTAGTGGTGTTATAAATGACTGCAAATAAACCACTAATGGTCACATGACTAAAGTTAGTCATTTATATGCAATTTTTAGTAGTTTATTTAGTCATATATGTTATTTTTGTACTAGTGTTTGAGTCTTCAATGCGGCCTCCTCTTTCAACCACCTCCAATGAGA
>VDFB02021844.1:0-72570 GCA_007258455.2 Sequoia sempervirens | reverse complement strand
AATTAGTTGCACTGACTATACTAATCGTTCATTGTTGTATAGGAAACACCCCATCAGTCTATTTACCGATGGTTCTCCATAAAAGTGTGAGATTTGTTTCTTCATTTTAAATGTGAAACTAGCCTCCATCACCTCTGCAACGATAGAGCCACCACCTCCTATACACTATTTTCACACCTATTGTTCACCATAGTAGAGGAGCATCGAGAAAGTAATGCCTCAATAATTTAATAACTTCATTCACATTCCTTTCCATAAATTCTTGTCATACGTCAATCATCACCGCCACCTGACTCCACACACTTCTCTCATTCACTTCAAGAATTAAAACTTGCAATTACTCCATTTTAGAGCTCCCTAAATGCACCACTTGTTTCAATCTTTTCATTGGAGGAGAACATTAATTTTAAATATCTCAACAATGCCTCGGGATGTCACATCAATTAGTAATAATCATTATCACTGTATCGATGAGACTATGATTCTTCTTCCACCGATAGCCACCTTCTCCACCAATGAACAACTTTCTTTAGGTCTATTGGTGGGACGCCAGATAACGTCACCTCGATGCACCCCAACTCCACCGATATACATTATGCACTTGATAATCCATGGTTATATTGAGCCATCGGGGGAATGCAAACATTTGTTCCATCGATGTTCATGTGTCATAGCGATGTGCTTACTTTTGTTGACTATGTCGGTCTATCGTGGAGAGTGCCTTAGGAGTTAGTCTGATAGGGTATTGTTACACCGATACTAGGTTATGAGCTGCTTTCATCGGGCCATCGATGAGGCTATAGTGGGGGTTCCACCGATGAGGCATTGTTAGGCTGATAGTGCTAATTTTTATTTAGGGATGGGGAAAGATTTATGGAGCCTCATACTATTATGGTCTCATGCTTACTATTATGCTTTTGATATATTTTTTCTAAGGTAATGAATTGTTTGAAAAAAATGCCTCAAAGAAATGTGGTCTCATAGAATGCCATGACAAGAAAATGCAATTGGCAGCTACTCCTAGTTATTAGTTATGCAATGTGAAGTAATTGCATAACTACGAAGGTTGAATTTGTAAAAACTATATTATTGTAATTGAAATTTTGTCATCTATCAACATCTAGTTATTAGTTATGCAATGCGAAGTAATGCTTTGAGTTTGAAAGGTGTGCAATGCAATCAAAGATATAAATATAAAATCCACATAAATCTATTTTTACAATTCATTAGTTAAACTCTTTTATTTTATTTTCTCCATATCTCTAGCTAGCTGTTTTTCTACTTCAAAAATAAGTTTTTATCTCTTGTTCTATTAACTTTAAATATGATTTCTGACCTTTTGAAATCGGTTGGTTAAGTATATAGGTTTCATATTACGTGCATGGTAATGTAGTGTTTATATTTTCTACCTTTGTATCTGATTAGCATGAAGCTAATAGTAACATTGCAATGGTTTTTAAGTAAAAGATTGATCATTGCAATTGCTTTAGTAATTCTTAGGACCACATATGCAAGTACTATTTATGTAAGTAATGGTTGTTTTATTATGAAAACAAGGGTGATCATTACCTATGTAATATAATGTGTTATTTTCTTTTCTTTTTTGTAGAAATGTATTGATAAACTCAAAGAAGGGGATAAAGTTAGGGAGTCAACTTGAAGACAAAATAGATGGAGTTGTTCATCTGAAAGAGAAAGAGGGAACCTTCACATGATGGCCACTAAAATATTTGTAGAAAATGACATAGTTGAACATGTTTATCATGTACTAGTTAATGTTAGACATCTTGGCTCATTGTTTTATATAGTATTTGAATGTGTTGTTCATGGATCTTAATTGATTATGGGGATCAGAGTTAGAAGTCCCTAGGATAACCTGACATTTTTATTATATTTACATATATACCCTTAGACAGCTTTGAAATCTTGTAACTTTATATATATATATATATATATATTTGCTTTAATTTTTTTTATTGCACATTACCTTTATTTATCATGATGTTGAATCAATCTTTTAATTCTAGCATGTTGTAGCTTGTTCATGTATGTAATATTTTTATTTTCTTTTATGTTTTAATTCAAATTTAATATTATGTTAGTTTTGCATTATAAAATTTATGGTACTTAATAAATTATTCATTTCATGACTATACTTACTACCAATTAATGGAAACCAGTAAATTAAAATGACTAAATTAATGACTAAAGTAATGACTAAATTAATGACTAAATTAATTATTAAATTAACGACTCAAATCAATGACCAAATCAATGACCAAATAAATGACTAGAATAGTTTAGTCATAAATTTAGTGGTGTTATAAATGACTACAAATAAACCACTAATAGTCACATGGCTAAAGTTAGTCATTTACATGCAATTTTTAGTAGTTTATTTAGTCATATATTGTTGTTTTTGTACTAGTGTTTGAGTCTTCAATGCGGCCTCCTCTTTCAACCACCTCCAATGAGAAAGGATTTAGGCCCAAAAAAAAATTCCCAACCACTAGGAAAAAGAGGATACCTCTCTCGACACCTTCACAAGTTACTCGGGAAGGTATGGAAGTCTCCAAAGAACTGAAATGATGCCTCAGCAAAAAAACACTCAACAAGTTTGGCATGCCCTCCAAACAGAGAAAAGACATCTCAATGTAGGAAAAAAAGGTGATGCCTTCAAGAAGATTCACATCCTCCAATCAATCACTGACCAAAAAATCCTCCAAAAACAAACAAAAAACTCTAGATGTGCCAGGAAGAAAATGAAATAATTAGAAATTATGAGGCAATTTTGAAATTTACAAAATATCAAATGTTGAATAAAAATGATCTCAAAGCTAATGAAAACTCTCAATGACGGAAGCAGGGCAGAGTGGTATGCTCTCATACCATGTTAGGGATGACCACCAAACCCAGGAGCACCAACTACAAATAACACCTTCACAAATAAAAGAGAAGCTCAAGGCTCTTTCACAAGAAGAATGGAAAATGCATTAAGATCTGATATATTACAAATGTATAATGTTCCTTATAAAGGCAAGAAAAATAAGTAATGGGTGTAAAAACTACCCACATGGGAAAAAACCACTCGATGCACTATTTAATATGCAAGCTTAAGTAAACTTAAGCATAAATATGCTATTTACTCTAACATTTTACATAAGATGACTTCCAATAAATAATAGGTAACTATACATGTAACATAAGAATTTAACAAGAAGTTTGAATTTTTGTGGCATTTAATAAACATTATTTTTAACATTGATATTAATAAAAAAAACATTTACCTAATTGTGAAAGGAAAATTTATAAGAGAAGAAAATAAATAATATATAGTTTAGTGATAATATCTCCAAATTTGAAAGTTGTATGTAAGGTATGTTTCACTTTTCTACTTGTAAATAATAGTATTCACTACTAATTAATTTATATATATATATATATATATATATATATATATATATATACATACATACATATATACATACATACATACATACATACATAATATTGGCTGGCCACATATTACATATGAAGGATAATATTAAGACACATACATACATATACATATATATATATATATATATATATATATATATATATAAGAAAAGTATATATATATATATGTATGTATATATATACAGGTTGTATATAAATGTATGTATGTATGTATGTATTGTATGTATGTATGTATGTATGTATATTATTAAATAAAAGTTAGACAAATACAAATGTGACATGTAATGGCTATAAACTATGATCCATGGGCCACTACACCAAATACTTTTGTGCCTATTTAATAGGTGCTAGTATATATTCCAATGATAGTCATTATAGGTGACGATATTTATAATGATAATGGCATTAGTATTTATGAAAGGTTAATTTGTATATTAAATTATATTTTTTATATAAAAATTATTTTCTAATGTTTGGTGTTTTGTATCATAGTTGTAAATGTATTGTGTGATGTTTAGGTTCCACTTTCCACATTATAGATCTAGATGGTATTCCTAATATTTTAATTAAATGAATGTTGGATGAATTAAAAAATTATGTATAATGGCTAAACTCATGCCTATAGACTAGTACATTGAATGATTTCCTACCCTAATTTGATATAGGTAAGCACAAATCCAAGAAAATCCAAAGAAGATAGGTGCAAAATATAATCAATCTTTTTTAAAGACAAATGAAAAAGGAAATTATAATGCCTCAATGAAATATTTCAATAGATTATAACTATACATATATCTTTGTATAACCATATGGTGAAAAATGAGATTCAAGAGAGACTTTCAAATTTAGCTCCTCAAACTAATTTTTTGCCTTGAATGGATTCCAATAAATTGTAGGTACATATATGTCACATAAGTACCAACATATATATATGCCAAGACATATCCTTCTCGAGGAATTTATTGCACTTTTATGTGAGAAATTGATTAAAAAATTTCATGAGAAGGATTTCTCTACAATATTGAAACACTAAATATTAGAAGCTAAGTTTTATTATAAAATATTATAATTCAATAAAGCAATTTTAACATTTCATAAATATTGGTCCCCCAACCCTAGTTGGTCAGAGCTTAACTTTGATGGCTCTGCCAAACCTAACCCTGGTTGAGCAAGTGGGGATGGGGTTATCCGACATCACAAGGGGAATTTAATTTTGGCTTATGTTGTCAACTTGGGGGTGTAGTCATCTAGTGTTTTTGAAGTGGCAATGGATTTCCATGGTATACAAATTGCCAAGTAGGTTGGGTTGTCCAACTTAATCATTGAGGGAGATTACAGAAACATGATTCTCATGTTGACCGTGAAGGCCTCTCCTTGTTGGACCCTCTAAGACCTCGTGTCTTTGGCTCACAATATTATGATTACCCTCAAAAATTATAGTACTAATTTTCTTGTGTTTCAAAATGACAATAAATTTATTGATGCACAGGAAAATCTTGGCACCTTCACACCAAATTTAGTAATATGGGATAACATCCTTCATATCCTGGTCATGTGTGTGATTTAGTTCAACATGATGCTAAAGTACTACCAATTTAAGATTGAGTTGGATACACTATCAACTCTCGTTGATATTTTCCATACTTTTCATTTATGGAAAATTAACCCTTTTAAGCTACCATGTTTCATAAACACTCTAACTGGCAATTCTATTTTTTTATCTAGTCATTTCTATAGTTTGTGTGGCCTTATTTTGAAGTTTGAGATTTTTGTGATGGGGGGTGATCTAGCTCAAGAAGATTCTACTAGTCGTGAGGTGTGGAAACAAGACAAGGAAGTCTAGACCATCTTGTAGTAGGGCAAGTGTAAAGTCTGTAAATCTCACGCATACTAGTTATAACCCTCAATTCCAAAATAATTTAGTAGGATAAAATAATTATATAATGGTGTGGAAAAAGAGGAATAAATAAAAAAATTCATCACTATAATCAAATGGAATAACACACATCCCCGAATCAAAGTATATCGAACCAAGGCCATGCCTTCACTAGGTTTAGCCATGTAGGCTTACACAAAAAATATCATATCAATAATACATGAAAATTCAAATACTATAATGCAATTAAGGGGAACAACAAGTTCTTAAATGCATCCATAAAAGAACCATAACACAATGATTTTCATGAGTGGAAAACCCTCAAAGGGATGAAAAACCACTCGTAAAAATGCCCAACTGGCTTAATGAAATGCCTCATTAGTTACAAGATGCCTCACTGGAAATGATTAAGTTGTCTCACTGACATGACCCTTTACAACTTCATTACACATTTCTGACTAATAAAGTCATCAACTACAAAGGATCACTCTATTTCCTTGCATAACATGTATCTAGAACTAGAATATTTAGGGTATAGACATGATAGATAATAACCCCACTATTTTGCATACAGGTTACAAGATATTCATGTATTTCCCAAATCCTCTATATACAATCAACTCTTAAAGAATTAAATGCTCATGAGCTAAATGATACACATAATTCATGAATCTTCTCCATATAATTAACTCATGAGAGGCACATATTTTCCAAGATACTCCTATAAATGATTAGACATTGTGGATTTACCAATACTCTAATGATGGTAAGACTTTAACACACAAAACAGATAACACCTTTAAATGAGGAATTTCAATAAATAAATGAGATTCCCTAATTATCATTCAAGTGGTGTACTAGAAAATATACACTTCTATATTCTTTTCTAGCAAGCATAAGAACCTTTTGACAAGAAATGTAAATATAGTCTTACATCTCTTTCCTTCATGCATCTAATATTTAACATGCAAGTTGATCTTTAGGATATTTATAACTTTGTGCTTTAAATAAAGATCACGAGTTACTAAGAAATTAGAGCATAACAACATGGCATACATGTATTATAAATACATCATCCTGAATAATTTATGAAATTTCATTAAAAGGATTAAATCATGTTATTGATATACAATAGAATCAACTATGGGTAAATTTCCAATCCTTGGTTTAGGTGTTTAGACCTTTCAAGTTAATTTCTTCATTAAATCAAGGATTTACAATAACCTTACAATAAGGAATTTAGGAATTTAATTAGGGAATAACATAGTAAGGTATCTCTAGGATATGCCTGATACTAATGATGGACTCTCTATTCATAATTTTGGAACCAATATTCTTTAATGTGACCAAATTAAAACTTCATACATATTTATTACCTATTCATTCTAAAAGAATCAAGGAATTCAAACGAGGCTCCATATATTATAAATTATACAATAAAAGAACTTAACCTTTTTCTTCATTTCTTTGTCTAATATTTATGCATATATATACATTTATTATTATATCCTTTGAATCAATGAGTTTAGTTAAAACTACCTAGATAGATAACAATTTGAAATAAGGAAGCATCGAGGTAAAATGAATTTATAGAAATAATGTTAATAGGATAAGCATTAAATAAATTTATTGATATGGTTTGATGCATTTGACAAATGAAAATGAAGGATGGTTGTATTCGTAAGCTTCAAATTAAATATTCTACAAAAATATGCAACCAAGAGTTATATGAGGTCCCAATGAGAGACTACATCAAATGAACATGAATGGATGTGAAAAGATCTATTTTCCGGTGAAAGTAACCGACTTATTATCCTTAGAGAAAATTGTGCATTGCATAAAATAATCCAACCTTAGCACAATAACTAAGTTTGAGAACATGCTACAGTAGTCACTGAGGTAGTGAAAGGTGTGAAGTAGTTAAGCACATATATTTAGAAACAAATAAGACATTCAAGTAAATCAAAAGAATCTGAGCAATCAAAATCTATGTATAGTAGAGCATAACCATACAACTATCCCCCTCAAATGGCAATAGCTGAAGATTAAAGATCAAAAGAATCCTTAATGGATAGTTTAGAGGAAGGAAGAAATTTATACATATTTATACATACTATTTCAAGAAAATAACATTTTTAGTGAACTAAAATACACAACTAAAACCCTATAAATATTTTCTCTAATCAACTACAATCTTCTAATCACAACTTCTTTCATTTAATGTTTCAAAGTATATACACAAACTTGTATTCATATATCTAATTTCAGGAAATCATATTTTCAATGAAATAGCATAAATAGTTATAGTCTTGCAATTATTCATATTCCCAAAGAATTTACATCATACATAGGTATATAGATATACATACACACACACACACACACATATACATATTTGTATATAATTTTATATGCTAAATAAAGCAGCACACAACAAAAAAAATAGAGACGATTTTCTTTTAGAAGGAAATCCAAATGCACAGGAGTTTGGCTTAAGAGCCACCAACCCCCATATGGGGTGCGCTACCTGTGGGGGCAACACCCACTCCATAGGACGCGACCTGTGGAGGGGTGGCTACCTCCATCGGTAGCTATCCCCATGGGATGTGGCTAAGGTGGTGGGGAGCTTTACAAAGCCTTCCCAATATAAACTTAAACCCCCAATATATATATATATATATATATATATATATATATATATATATATATATATTAAAAAAAAACAAAAATATGAACTGGCATATTCCAAAATTAAGCTCTCTTTTGGGTTTTCAATTGAAATCATATAATATAATTATATTATTATATATTTATATATGTATATACAATTTCGTGTATATTTATATATATATATACATATATATATATACATATATATACACATACATACATACATACATATATATATGTATGTATGTATGTATATATATATATATATATATGTATATATATACAAAAAGATAAGATAAAATACATATTTGCATAGCCATGAGGTTGAATCTCATACAATATTGGGTAATAGAACATTTAATTAACTTTGCATTGAGTTTCAAAAGGGGTTTTTAAGCGAGGATCAAATATTTCCACAAACAGTTTTTTTTTTTATATTAGATATAAGGAGATCAGTACAAAGTAGATTAGATAAGGAACATCAAAGTATCAAATTTGAGCAATCAAGAGGCCCTATAAAAATAAAACAAACTAACTTGGACCAAGAAAGATACAAACTTAAGTCATCAGCTCCAGGTACATCACAAAATTATAACAGAATCCGAAATCAGAATATACACATATACAGTAATAAAGGTATCACCATATGTATCAAAACCATATGCAAGGAACCATGATAAAAGGAAAACCATTGGCTAGAAGTTAACTAGAATGAGTAGGGTTGTCACCATCACTAGGAGCCACTAACACTTGAGTCGCATTAACCTCCTCAATTGAAAAGTTAGGTACATTGTTCTTTTGCTGCTCCATCAGGATTATAACCACTTCTTTACCCTTCTTCAGACTAGGGTTGGTTCTTTACTCCTGTTTAAGTTCATCTCTGAAAGCCTAAAGGGCCCTTTAAAAAACCTCTACACCAAGGTGACCTTCCTGTCACATATGACCATATCTGGCATCCATAATATCAATAGAAATTTCCCTGTTCTCCAAGTATTTCCACAATTTATCCTTCGAAAACTCCACAATGATGAGCACCTACATAGCAACATTATAAAATATGAGCCCCTTATAGGACTCAGTAATAAATCTTCTCCTACCTTGGAATCGATCCTCATTCTGAGATTTCCAAATTTCCCACAAAATCTCAGTAGAAAGGATATGCCAGAATAAAGCACCAGTTTTACTTAATTTGCAATTTTGAAGAAAGAGCATATTCATAGAAGCTAAACCTCCATTATACCCCCAGATATTATGAGAAAAGTAGAACATGTTCCAGATTTCTTTGGAAAATATGCAATCAAAGAAAATATGGGATAAAGTTTTAGTTTACCTACATAAAGAACAAATATCAAGATCCTTTGTACTAGTTTTATAAGGGAGCTTCTATAGAATCAGAAGCCATCTGAAGTAGGCCTTTTTAGCCTCAAGTTCCTTCTGCCAATTTTTCAAAAAGATCTTTTGCCATTGATCCTTGCTCAAATTCATTTGCCAAGATTTATTCATATGTTCAGTAATATTTACATGATCAGTAAGCATTGAATATATATCTTTAACTTTAATATTCATTATTTGGTTGCCATTGTGTCACACAAAATCTTTATAATGGAGGGGTTCATTCCAGTTACTTTGAGGAATGTTATATTTAGTACTAAGGGCATTCCAATCCTTCAAATTTCCATTAGATAAAATATCATTAAAGCAAAGGATTCCTTTGAGTGCCCAACATTTAACAGAGCACCTCTAAATAAGAGCCAAGGGCTTCCCCTTGTGTCTCAGGTTCCACCAATTAGTCAGTTGGAAAAGATGGCCCTATTACCACCCTTGGTGAAATGATAGTTGGATAAATACTTCTTGACAATTTCCCAAGCCTTCCATAAGGTTCTAAAAACATTGGATCCTATAGGTGACATAGGCCACTCACAGCCAAGAATATCACTGAAGGGAAGGAGATTCTAGAATTTATCATGCTTAGGCACAACATTAGAAATATTGTATCTCACAGCACCTTCCATGGTTCCTCCCCATCCAAATCCCCAATCACCCATTTAGAAGCCAAAGCAATGGCTTGGATCCTCAAATCCTTTAGCCCCAGACCACCTCTCACCCTGGAAATGGTACACCATTCCCATTTGACTAAATGCTTCTTCTTCTTCCCTTTACCATCAGACCACAAAAATTCCCTTATTCTTTTTTGAATATCATTGATTTGGTAAGAGCAAAAAAACCATATAGATGCAAAGTAAATGCTATAAGAAGACAAAATTTTCTAACAAATCTGGAATATCCCAACAAAAGAGAGGTAATGCTTGTTCCATTTGGTTAATTTTCTCTCAATCTTATCTCTAATCCAACACCACATATCTTTCAAATTGGGATCAATGGAAAATGGGATACCAAGGCATCTCACAAGTTTCTGGGGACCACCCAATTGGATACCATAACTGCACACCCAATCAGGGGGCTTATCTTCCCACCCAAGAAGGGAAGATTTTGAAGGGGCAATTTTTTCCCCTAAAGCAGAGCAAAAGATCTCAAGTTTCTTCATTAGTATTGAAAAATTATCCTCATCAAGTTGCACAAGAATAGAAGTGTCATCAACAAATTGGAGATTGATAAATTCATTGAAGTTCGATAACCTGATACCTCTTACCCTAAGGGTCAATGAGCTATCCCTCAAAATATAATGAAGAGCATAAGAGGCAATAACAAATAGAGCAGGTGCAAGGGGGCATCCTTGCCTGATGGATCTCCCAAGAGCAATTTCTTGTGAAATAACTCCATTAACATCCACTTGAGTAGAAGCATCTTGAAACAAGTTCTTGATCATAGAGCAAAAAATACTTGTAAAACCAAATGCCTCAAGGACCAAAAAAAAAAAAGTCCCACTCAACCTTGTCATAGGATTTCTCAAAGTCTAGTAGAAACATTGTTGCATCTTGACCTGAGTTCCTAGCCCAATTCATGGTCTCACAACTTGTCACTAGATTCTCCAAGATGTACCTCCCCTTAATGAAGCTAGTTTGGGTTGAATTAATAATGGTGGGAAGAATACTAGCCAACCTCTTAGCCAGTGCTTTTTCCAAAATTTTATAAGAAACATTTAGGAGAGTAATGGGTCTCCAATTCTTAACAAGGGTTTTGTCTCCCCCTTTAGGAATCAGCTTAATGATTCCTCTATTAATATTTTTCCCAAGGGAACCTTTCTCAAAGGAATCCTATCTTTAAGGAGGGCAGCAAAAAAAAGGCTTTATTTATATAAAATCTATCCAGCCTACAAAGAACTCTCTTCCCATTTTTTTGAAAAATTATACCAAGTGAACCAAATGTCTTTACATTCCTTTTTCTATCCTTCAGTGGGATCCTCAAGACTTAGCTTGGATTTAAGTCTTAACCAATGAAATTTCTCATAATCTTTCCAGACATGACCAACACCTCCATATTTTTCCTACTCTCTCTCCACAAAATTAAAGTCTCCCCCTAGAATCCAAGGAATGTCATATAGATTGAAAAACCACTTCCAAAGTAAAACTATATCTTTGTAGTCATTAGGAGTATAAATTGAGAAAACACCAAAGCAACCTTCCTTCTTCTTCACAATTAGCCACACAACCCTGTTGCAGGGAGATAAACCAGATTGTACCACATACTAGCACCAATTATTAGCCATCAAAATAACAACCCCACCCTTCACCTAATCATGCTTGGTCACAAACTGAGAGGCATCCTTCCAAATTACCTTCAGGACAATTTCTAGGGAAAATCCAACAGATTTAACTTCTTGGAGAAGTAAGAAATCCATCTCCTTTTTTGGGAAACCAACCTCCTGACTAAATGTTTTCTATTAGGGGACTCAAGGCCCCTAAAATTCCAAGAGAGACAATTAACTTCCATTCCTTTGACCATTAGTTAAGGGGCCTTTATCACTCCTAAAATTATCAAAGCAGTTAGACAGTTTATTTTCTACCTCAATTCTCTTAGCATTGGGTAGAAGGATCACCCCACTAAGATTCTTCCTTTTTTCTTTTAAAAGGGGATTACCATCTTTATCATCTTGCAATTTTGTGCCATCTAGACACTTCTTTCTATACCTCCTAGTTTTTTTAACAAGCACCTCAATGGGCACACCTTCCCCATTAGTGTTTTCCCTAGTAGAGAGAATCCCTAGGTCATTTGTAGAGTCCATGTCCGATTAGGAGGAAAACCCATCTGAACTAACCATTCCATCAAGGGGGCTAATAGATACCACTGCCAACTTAGACTGAGTCTCGATCTCCCTATCAAATCTAGATTTAAGGTTCAGGGTGCTACATTCAAGGTTTGGAGTTGAGCTTGTCACACCCCCCTTAGGTTGGAGTGACACACCCAAGTTGGCCTCTTTGCCTCAGTGGAGAAAACCCCACAATTTTTAAGGCTTAATTCCCATTCATTCTTATGGGCATTTATTATTTGTGATTCCTTTGATAAAAAAACAAATTTAATATCTTTGAAATATTTATCATTAAATGAATAAATACTTTCTATTAAAATATTATCATTAACCTCGGGTTGCTTTATTTTCCTTATTTTTTGAAGTGCCAATTAATGTACATTAGGCTTACCAATAATAAAGGGAGGTGGAATACTATCCCTATCAAAATTCAAGTCCCTCACTTCTTCACAGTTATTATTCATGACAGTGTTCAAATCCTGAATTAAGGAATTCATATTTTCTGCTTTACTGGTGTCAGCCTCATTTGCAGAGGTGGAAATATCATTCTGATGCTCAATTATTGGGGGAAGACATCCTTCCTTTTCCTCCCTTAAAAGATTCAAATCCTTACCAAACTCTGGCGGAACTTGTTTATTACTCTTATTGCCTCCATTATCAGTCTTTTTATTAATCCTATTTTTAAACACCGAACAATTCCTTCTAATATGCCCTTCTCTGTGATAGAGATAGCATGCATTAAGGCCTTCAAGGGTTTCCACAACACAGCTGATGGTGCTAGACTTAAGTTTAATTTCCAAGATCTATAGAAGATCCATTTTCGAGGTTAAGGAGACCAAAACCCTTGCGTTTGAATGGGGAAGAGGAGATTTGGTCTCGTTCATTCTCAAGACTTTTCCATAAGGCTCGAGCAAAAGAGGCACAAATTTCTAGAGCCGAGGGGGAAGATTTTTGATAACTAGCCATCGGGGGCTAGAAAAAGCTAGAACCCCCTCATCCAGAGCCTCTAGATGCCATGTTAGGGCTCAAAAAGTAACCTTTCCAATAGACCAAAATTCTTTATTAACAATTTCTTGTTGAGATTTAGGGTTGTTAAAAAAAACCACAAATAATCCTTTTTCCACCAGTCTACAATAATAAAAATGCAACCATAATTTCTTTTCCCACACATTTTTGAACCATTCTTCTAAATATTTCCTAGCTGGGACCCTATTAGGATCGACAACCACAAAGAAAATAGTAGTCTTAGAAAGCTTCGCATCTTCCTCACAAATAGCTTTATCTAATTCTTCATTCAAAACCAAGACAAACTTCAAGAGAGGAGAAAAAGATTTCTTACCTTTCCCCTCTTCTCCATCATCCACCAACGGATTAATCCAGTCAACAACAAACTTTGCACCCTACAAAAGAAACTCACATTCACCCACCACAATATCTCTGAAAGACTTGAAGGATTCATTGAAAGCCAAGCCGTTTAAGGAATCTACTAGGGGAATTGTATCCCCATTCATTATGACCAAAAATATCCAAACCAAACACACAAATACCTCAGCACATAAGAGGATAACTGGTGAGGGGAGCTTGTAAAACCACACCACACCAAATCAAATGAAAGGATCACTCCCACACTACATAGTACTAGACGTACTTTAGAAAAATGATTCAGAAATGTGGAGGTTTGAGCCTCCTCCACGGGTGCCCAAGGAAACCCACAAAACAAGCAGACACATGTGCGACCAAGTTGCAGAGCATTTTTTTCAATCACCCCCCAAATTAGCGAACATCGCCAAACAATTATTTATTCACCTAGTTGAAATTTAAAATACATTGGAAAAGAATTGAAACTTGGAAAATGCTTTCCAATTGAATTCCTTCTTCTTGTTCTTTTATTTCTCGTTCTTGTTTGTTGGAAATCTCCTACTGTAGATTTTTCTCCTCTTTTCCCCGTGTTATTTTCTCTTCTTTCCACCACTTATAGTTTAGTTGTGCTTCTTAAAACCCTCTTCCCGACAACCATTTTTTAGTTATATTTTTGAAAAGAATTAAAAAAGAGTTTTGCTAGCTATTGTATCTTTTCGTAAATGATTTTCCTCTTAAAGATTTCTCCCCTCTTCCATTCATACCTAATCTTGAAATTAAAATTAATATTTCTTTTCATGCATAATATTTATCCACCAATAGTGATAATAAAGGAATCCTATTTTTATTGCATACAAAATATTTATCCTCAAAAAATAATAAGGAAGTCTTTTTAATTTTTGCAATTTAAATATTTATTGTAAATAAATATTAATGAAATACCACTTACTTGCATATAAAATAATTTTCCTGAATAACAAGGTATTTTCATTTAATTGAAATTAAATTAATTATTCTAAATAACAAGCATTATCAATTAATTTTGAAAAAAATGAATTCTCTAATTAAAATATAATTAATTCATTTTGTTTCATTGCACTTGTATTTCACCACAAATTAATTTAATCTAACATTGTAAAATACAAACCATAAAAATAGGGGTCGTGACATCCTTCCCCCCTTAAAGAATCATCATCTTGATGATCAACTTAACTAAAGATAAAAATTTCATACCTCTTTAATTCTGTTTTACCTTAATTTCAAAAGCAGCCCACTTGACAAAGATATTGAATTTACTTCAAACACCTATCTTTTCATAAAAACAAAAAATTCATGTGGCTAGCATCCATACACTTGCACACCTAGTTAGCACATCAAGTTACTATATTTACCTTATCTAATAAAAGCATGCATCTAATTCATTTCTTTCATACAATCTTCTATATCTTATTCAAATCTTTTTCATATGCCCAGATATTTATCGATAGAAAGAAAATAGTTATCTTCATCTTGTCAACATGCCTACTCATATGAGATGTCAGAACATTTGTATTTATGATGAAAAACAAGTATCCCATAATAATTTTTATCATCATTAGAAAATTAAAATAATAATGGAAAGAAAAGTCTCAACAATCTAAGGATGTCAAACAATTACAATGAGGTCTTCATTTTGAGATCAACAACATAAAAGATACAAAGATCAACAAGTTATCAACATACAAAAGATCGCCAACCTGATAAGAAACATCAAAGATAAGAAGATCACCAAATGTCCACAAGGTTCCAACACTGTATTAAAAATGTCAGATGTCTAGAAGATCATCCTAAGCTCAATAATGATTCAACCAGTTACTAAATTTCACAACAAAAAGTAACTTTTTATTAACAAAGATATCCATAAATGTATAATACGTATAATTCTTTACCAGTTTACAAATGCAATAAGAGTGCATCAAAGAGAAGTGCAATTACATCAATTGAATAAAAAATCCATGCAATGATCAATGCAATGATACATATCCATTGTATACACCTAAAATTAGTCAAAAAAATTAATTAATTAAATACTAGTTATTTAATTAATGACCCATTTTATTTCATCTACTTATAAATAAATTCTCAATTTATTTATGTAGTTCACACTTTCCTAGATTCTTCATCTAAAATCACATTCCTCTAATTTAATTAAATAAACAAATTCACATAGTTTGTTTTATTTAATTAATAACCTTCACACTAAATTCAAATGCCCAATTTGAATTTGATCACATGTCTACAACACTTTTTACCACATCCTCAAATGTCGCATGTATTTAAATATGTCGAATATTTAAATTCCCAATTTGAATTTAGGAACATGTTGGACACTTGGCAATCTCACACACTTTATTCCCTCATACATTTGGCATGTTGCCTTTGGTCAAGGGAACATCCTCCATGATTCTTCCATCTCCACCATACATCTCTCATGTTTGAATCTTGACTGTTGATCTCTGCCACATCACAAGATGCTTTGGAAATCCTATAAATACAACCCTTTGCTATGGCATTTATTATCCCATCTTTGAGTAATCTTACTATGCAGGAATAGCATTAGAGCACTTGGAGCATTTAGAATATTTTATCATTTAGCAAATTGCATTATAGTATCATGGCTTAGTTTAGCATTTGCATTTCCTTTTTCATCTTAACTTTCATATATCATTCTTATCATAGCATTTAGCATCATAATCTTAGCATAATCTTCAATTTATCACAACAACATTAATATCATAGCATCATGGCTTTAATCACATAGTTTCATGTAGGAATTAGATTCTTGCATTTTGAATAGCATCTCATTTCTCAAGTTGTCATTCTAACAATCATAGTGCAGACATAAAATTTGAGAGCTAATGTGATTTAATGAATCCTTGAGGATAGAGAATAATGGAACATTTTTTAGAGATTTGTTTCATTGTAAATAGAGTAGTTTTATGATTCAAATCTTTAATGTAATACGTCTCATTAATGTTTGTGTGTTTATTATTGATTTCTAACCTCCACAATTTCACACATTACATAAATTGGCACCCACAATGGGGCTCAACCCCATTTTTAACAATTTTCTAGAAATTTTTTGTGAATAGGCTAGACATGATGTTTTAGCGCTATCATGAGATCTTTTAGCGCATACGAAAAATATTTCAACACATTCAATTTTTGTTGACACATATGACAAATCTTTCAACACATCCAGGGATTGTTACAGCACATTCGACATTTCTTTTGATGCATCCAACAAATGTTGTAGCACATTTAGGGAGTCTTTTAGCGCTTTTAGTCAATAATTTAGTGCATTCATTACTTTATATAGTGCATTGGGTTGTTCTTTTAGCACATCCATAATTTCTTTTGGCATATTGAATAGTTTTTTTAGCACATTGAACTGATACTTTAGTTCATTAGATGACTGTTTTAGCACATTGATTTAAATTTGCAAAATCTTAAAATTCTGAGAACTAATTAACATTTTTTGTATTGTAGGTGGATGATACACCAGTCAAAGAAAAATTTATGCAACTACAAATGATTTATGCAGGGGCTAGAGTTATTTAATGCTTTCTTTTGATTAAGATAGGCATCTAGCTTAATGAGAAGGTTAAATAACCCCTTGTCTTTCATGCTTGAAGTGATAGGCCTATGGTTTCCCCTTAACTAGTTGATCAGAATGCTAAACTCACTATTTATGCTTTATTAACACCTTTAGAAGGTTGGTAACAATGATGCTTCCACTGAAACACAACTGTTTGACAACTTGCTCTTATGTTTGAATCCATCATTCAAAAATCATCCATTT
This sequence comes from Sequoia sempervirens, assembly GCA_007258455.2. Lineage (NCBI taxonomy): Eukaryota > Viridiplantae > Streptophyta > Pinopsida > Cupressales > Cupressaceae > Sequoia > Sequoia sempervirens. The sequence goes on along the minus strand of VDFB02021844.1, from coordinate 55,158 downwards.
GAAAACTTGATTCTCACAACTTACAAAATAGAAACCAAGCAAAACTCATTTTCCATCTGATCATACCTTGGAAACATTCAAATTTGTGGATTAAAAACTAGAAGACTGTCAAAAATATTGAAAATTTCTAGAATAGTGCATTCATCTTCTATTCCAGTGCATTCATCTTCTATTCTAGTGCATTAATTTCATTTTCTAGCGCATCTGTGTAATCTTGCAACACATCCATATACTGTTCTAGTGCATTGAATCTATCTTGCAACACATCCATATACTGTTCTAGTGCATTGAATCTATCTTGCAACACATCCATATACTATTCTAGCACATTGAATCTATCTTGCAATGCATCCATACACTATTTTAGCACATTTGAGTAGTCTTTTAGCGCATCTAAGAAGTATTATAGCACATTCATTCTTTGTCTTAGTGCGTTTGAGCAGTCTTCTAGCATGTCAGTGCAATATTCTAGCACATACATCCTCTATTATAGCACATACAGGCAGTCTTATAGTGCATCTAAGTAGTCTTTTAGCACATTCAGGCTCTGTTTTAGCACATCCAATAAATGAAAAACCCGAGAGTTAAATTTATCCCGTGTTTCACAGTTTGAACTAGAATTTAGAATATTTTTCAGCCCAAAATCATTTCTCAGGTACCACAAAGTCTAAAATTGTTAAAAATGACCTCTACAAATGGAATTCTTCAATATAAACCAAGATCTAACATCTCAAAGTGCCTAAATAATCAAACTTATCACACCTTTGATTATTAAGCCAAGTTTCATCATCAGGATCTATCATCCTTTCATCACGAAACAAAGTTGTATAATTAAATCAAACTTAGTATCATCAATAGAATTTGTCATTCTATTTTACTTAGTTTTAATCCTTGGCACTCTTCTAAAAAAATATCAAAGTTTAGTCAAAGTGTAACACTTGTATGCCTGTTCAAACAAGATTACAAAAGCAGAAACTCAAGGAAAGAGAACTTGAAGCTCAAAACATCGAAACTCCAAACATTGAAACTCAAAACACCATGGCTATACCTGAAGAGAATCCTTTCCATGGAATCCACAACAATGAAGGGGAAGAAATAACTATAAAAGACATCCAAAAAGTTGAACAAGATCCGAATTTCCACAAGTGCTTAGAAAATATTTTTGAAAGAAATGGGGAAAAATACTTACTAATGCTAGCTAAACAAGTTGTCAAATTTCCTAATGACTTTGATGTTAATTAATTGAAAGCACCTCCTAAAAATCTTGAAAATGATATAGAACAATTTTTTGCCTTAACTCATCAAATGAAAAACCTCCAACAACAAATTCTTGACATGCAAAAGGGAACTTCGAAATGATACTTGATACAAGCCATTTTCCCATATCCTTTTGATCAAAGTATCAACATTATTCCTTTTCCAAAACATTGTGAATTCCCAAAGTATGATAAATACAATGGTAAAACTGACCCAATAGATCATGTGAGGGAATTTAGAACCATGAGTCTTGAATTTGCAGATGAAGAAACTTACTTGATGAGATTGTTTCCACATAGCTTAGGTGGACAATGCCTTGAATGGTTTTCCAAACTTGCACCACCAATCAAAACCTTTGAAGAGTTGGTTAAAAAATTTATCACTCAGTACTCTTATAACATCCAACATGATATAACAATGAAAGATCTTTGCAACTTGAAACAAAAAAAGTGTGAGTCATTCCTCACTTTTCTACAAAAATGGAGAAGGTTGTTTTCAAGATATTCTCATCCCGTACTTGAAAAAGAAAATATAGAAATATTCATCAAAAACCTAAATGATGTGATGAGTTATAGATTAGAATTACAATTTCCACCTACCTTTGAAATACTGATTGAAAATGGAATCAAAATCAAAGAAGCTTTTGTCAAGAGAGGAGTCATAAAAATTTACAATGAAAATAACTCATCAAGCTCCTCTAACAATTACAACAACAGTGATAAACCAAAGTTTTGGCTACAAAACAAGAATAATGGTAACAATGACACTTCTGCTGAAACACAAAATGCAAAACCAGTATTCAACTTGACAACAGCTACTACCAAAACCAATCAGAACAAAAATCCACCCAACAACCAAAACAATAACCAAAATGTCAATCTAAACAACAATCAAGGTAATGTTGAATCTAGAAGACCACCATATCAAATATCCTCCAATAAAATAATATTCACACCTTTGGTACAATCATTAGAACCAACATTAAAGGAGCTTCTCATGGCTAAGGTCATAACACTACCATAAGCAACAAATTGGGAACCACAAGTTAAACCTCCATGGCGGAATGATGCTCATTACTATGATTTTCACATAAACAAAGGACATAAAACCAATGATTGCATGCAATTGAAACATTTGATACAAGACTTGATTGACAACAAGACCATATTTGTGGAAGGACCCCAAACAAAAAATGATCATGGAGCATTCAAGAACCCTCTACCAAACTATGAAAAAGGGGAATCTTCTTCATCAAATACCAAAGGAAAGAATGTGAACTATGTTTATGATTCTACCATTCATTATGTTGAGGTGGTTGAACATCAAACAAAGGAAATTGAAATCAAGAGCCAAAGAAACATTGCTACAACTAAAAATCATCATCTCAATAACAACACCACCTCACATCAAATCAATGACCTTGTGCCAATAAATCTGATCACCAACATTCTTGCAAATGACAATTGAATTAATGTCATCAAAATCAGAGAAGAAAAAAACAATTCACCAATCAATGCAATCACAAGAGGACAAGCCAAGGTAATATTGAAAAGAGAAAACCCTTCCACATCCAAAAAAAATACAACCCCTACAACTCAATATAACATAGTTGATCAATTGTAAAAAATTCCTACACAAATATCCATACTGGAATTGCTCAAGATCTCACCAGCTCACAAGGAAATCCTAGAACAAGCTCTAGTCGCTACCACAATACCAAATGATCTAGAGGTTTTCCAATTTCAAGCTATGGTGGGACACTTGACCACACCTCATTGCCTGTCATTTTTTGAACATGATGATGTATCAATCACCCATACAAACAATTTTTCCCTCCAAATTGAGGTTCTAATCCACAAACATCGCATTAAATGTGTTCTAATAGATGGAGGAGTTGGCCTAAATATCTATACTCTAAAACTTGTATGTGCACTTGGATATTCAAAGAATGCTATTGATCCTAGAAGGAAAATCACAATTAAAGCATATGATGATGAAGAAAATCCTCCCAAGGATTAATTATCTTACCAATTCAAGTGGGACCAACTATCAAAGATATAATATGCCAGGAGTTGGATAAGGAATTAACATATAAAATACTCTTGGGACATCCTTGAATACATGAGATGCAGGAAATACCATCAAAATATCATCAATGTCTAAAGTTCCCTTTCAATGGGCAAGAAATCACTATTTCAGTTGATTCCAAGAACTCCCAATATTGCAACAGGCTTAAAACAAACCAAGACACTTTTGTGCCACACAATAGGGAAGCTCCAACACATATCTCATCAAACAATGAAAGACAACTAAATTCCTTGTCAAAGTGGGTTGAGAAAAAGGACCAGTCAAAAGACAAGGGTATCAGTGAATCTACTTCATCGAATCATGACAGTCAACTTAGTTCCTTATCAAAACAATTTGAAAAGATCCAATTAAAAGACAAAGGCATGGGGGAATACTAATTTTAGCAATCCTTATGTTTATCACAACTTTCATCTTCTCCTAAGTCATACAGGAATCCATCAACATCAAGACAATAATAATCACAACCAGCCACAATTTTTGATGGCACCTTTGTACGAGAAGGCACCTTAGTGGATGAATCAAAAGACAAGGAGGTTTTAAAATAGTTATACAAAGATGATGAAGCATCACAAGAATCCACTTCAAGTGTACAAACAAAGCAATATGGCAAAGGGAAGACAATCCTGGAAAAGATGGGATATGAGGGAAAAGGTCCTATCAGTAAAAGAAAAGAAGGCATCATAGAACTGATACAACCTATCACAATGAATGCCAAGGACAAAATAGGACTAGGGTACAAAGAAGAATCCACAGAAGAAACTAGACAAAAGGTTGTTGAGTGAATCCTCTAGTTGAGAGATAGTTCTAAAATGGATTCTAATGAGTATAAATGGGATTCCCTCTCTGAAGAATCTTGTCATGATAAGGAAATCAATGTGATACAAAACTATACACCAACACATATGGAGGGGTAGAGCTTGAGTTCTAGACCACTTGAAATTGGATCACAACATATTGATGACTCAAGTGAAGATGATCATACTTCAAGTGAGATAGATTCTTTTGAAGAAAGTAACATCATAGACCTCGATATCACTATCATAAACTTGAGGATGTTGCTATAATGACACTCACCCCATTTGACCTTAGTCAATCTGATGATTCCTTGCCATTGTTACACCTTGAACTGATTGACTGGGACCAAACTGAGTTGCTTGACCTACTTGTCTTTACAAATGATGACGCCATTATTGTTGGAATATGTGCCTCAATTCTTACTGACATGAAACTCCTTGAAGGAAAAGTCGGTGTGACATCATGGATGTCTAGCGGACTAACTGTTCTGAATCTTTGAAATGTTCCTATCACTGTGACAGGGTTGAAGTCTTGCTGACAAGTCTATCACTGTGACTTTTTGTGTTCGGCGTGACCTTTTGGTGAGTGGTAATCTTCTGGCGACAGTGTGATCTTATTGGGCATAGGGGAGACTTGGCTGAAGCGTCTATAATCGGTATGTGGTCTCATTGGCATGGATTGTCTCACTGACACCATTTTGCATATGGTCATCAATGTAACCTGTTGTTTCAGTATGTGTCTTCGTGAAGTATGAAAGGTATCACCGACTGGGATGTAAATCTATCGGGGTAACATGTGGTCGCGGGGAGATGTCTCAATGATGCAGCTTGGTCACGCCAACATGAGTGTACTCATGGTGTCTTCGCAGTAACAAAATACTTCATTGAGAAGTCTTGGCGACTTGAGTAAGTCATGCTGATGGTCTTCAGTAAGACTTGGGGCGCTCAGAGAAAGGTCACAGCAAAACACTTGAGTCTTGTCGACAGTGTCATTCGGTGTAAGCTGTGTTTTGCGGTATGACATCTCACCGAAACCTTGGGGTCTTGCCGATAGAAGTAAGACTTCGGCGTAGCATGTAGTGGTCAATGGGAAGTCTTGGCGAGAAAGTTGTGTCTTGCCGATAGTTTATCTGATCGCTATGACTTCAGACTTCAATATGAGTCTCTTTGAAATGCGATTGTTACGCCGAATGGAAATCACTCATCGATATGACTTGAAGACTTCGATAAAAGGTATTGACAAGTGTGGTATGTCTTACCAATGGTCTCTCTGAGTTCGCTATGAATTATGGTTTTCAATATGAGTCTTGTCGAATGAGAACCCTCTTGCCGACTGTTGGGGAGTCGATATCGATAGTGAATTCTTTGTGGCATCGAGGAGACACTGTTAGTGTCTCAACAATATGCCAAAAAAGTGTGAATGTCGTTGACCGTGTGATCATCTTGTGTGGCATCCTACTGGACCAATCAGAGGAAGCAGTTTTCAATTGATGACGGTTGGATTTTTTGTAACTGTTGTGATGCTAGAGAAAAACGGCTTGCAGGGAAAAATCTGAATCGACATGGAAACTTTCTTCGATGGAGTTATGGCAGATAAGGATGCACAAAAGACAAAATCAGAATGTGATTAGATTTAAAGTAGACCAATTCTGTTGAGATTGATGAATGAGTCTTTCGAGTTGTTTAGAATTTTTCCTATGAAAGAGATTGAACAGTGAAGCTACTGTGACTAACACCAAAAAGTTGTCTTTCTGATTGTATGTAATATTTTGTTACTGTAATACAAAGTGATTCAGCTTGGTGTGGTGGGTTTTTTCTGGTAAGGGTTTCCCACATAAATCTGTTGTTCATTGTCTTTGTGTATTTGCTCTATTTCTGTAAATCTTTCACGTGTGTCTTAATTAGATTGTAATTTGAAAAATTAAAAGCCCTGTGTTGCATTCTTCCCTGTGGATTTGACATTAGGAAAGTGTTTCCGCACCTTTGCTTTCCTTACAAGTGGTATCAGAGCCTGGCCAGTTGTGTTATCCTTATGAGTGGGTTGAGTTTTTGTGTCAATCCTTTTCCAGTGGGAGTTTCGTAGAGGTCTAATAATTTAATTACAGATTGAGATGGCAAGCACATCCGGAAGGATGGAAATAGAGAAATTCAATGGTAGCAATTTTGAGTTGTGGAAACTCAAAATGAAAGATATGTTAGTTGATCGAGATCTTTGGACTGTTGTGTCTAGAACAATGCCTCAAGGCATGAAGCAAGAGGATTGGGACCTAGCAGATAGAAATTCTAAGGGGCTGATAAGGCTCTATTTGGCAGACTCTGTTCTTCTAAATGTGCATGAAGAAAAGACTGCCTCTTCCTTGTGGAAAAGACTAGCATCCATTTATCAGGGAAAGTCCTTGGTGAACAAGCTATTCTTGAGGAAGAAGCTATACTCTTTGAGAATGCAAGAAGGAGGGTCTATTGTTGATCACTTAAATGCTTTCAACATGCTGATTGCTCAGTTGAAATCTGTTGGTGTAAATATTGAAAATGAAGATCGTTGCATGTTGTTGCTATGTTCTTTGCCTGATTCTTGGGATCATTTGGTGATGGCTATAGGGAGTACAACATCCACATTCAAGATGGAAGATGTTGCTTCTTTGTTATCAGAAGAAATGAGAAGAAAATATTTTGAGATGCCAAAGGAGTCTCTAGCTGTCAGAGGTAGACCAAAAGAGAAAGGCAAGAAGAAGGACAAGAAGTCCAGATCGAAATCAGAAGGGAGATCAAAGTCTCCTAGCAAGAAGTCAAAGGTGAAGTGCTGGAACTGTGGGCAACCTAGTCATGTTTGAAAGGACTACAAGGAGGAGAAAAAGAAGAAGAACTCTTATGGAAATGATTCTTCTCAGAGAGATGCAGATGCCTTCATTGCAGCTTTGGCTACATGCGCATTAGATGATGTCTGGCTGATTGATTCTGGAGCATCTTTCCACATGACATCTCATAGAGAATGGTTCACAAAGTATGAAGAATACAATGGTGGAAAGGTGTACTTGGAAAGTGATTCATCTTTGGAAATTGTTGGTCGTGGAAGAGTCAGAATTCAATTCCCTGATGGAAGAGTGAAGGGAATCAATGATGTGATGCATATACCAGGTCTGGCTTGAAACCTACTTTCTGTAAGTAAGCTGAATGATATTGGAGTGCAGGTCACGTTCTCTAGAAATGGCTGTAAGATGACTAGAGGCTCTATGGTGTTAGCTAGGGGTGTTGGAATTGGTACCTTGTACAAGCTGGATGCACAAGCTATTCAATGCAATAGTGTCTCTGCAAAGTCACTTAAGGTTGCTCATGGAGAAAAGAAGGAAAATGTTCCTGATGGAGTAAATGCCATGGAGGTTAAACTTCCAGTAGAAAAGACTATGCTCTGGCATCATAGGCTTGGCCACATTGGTGAAAAAGGTTTAAAAACCTTGAAAAATAAAAATCTGGTAGAAGGGCTTGAAGATTGTAACCTTGAGTTCAAATTTTGTGAACATTGCATATACGGAAAGCAACACCGTGTTTCATTTTATTCCAGTCCTCACAAATCTTCTGGTTTTCTTGATTATATACATTCTGATGTGTTTGGTCCAGTGAATGTTCCTTCTCTCTCTAAATCAAGATACTATGTGTTGTTTATTAATGATTATTCTAGAAGGACATTTGTATATTTTTTGAAAAGTAAATCAAAAGTGTTCAGTCAGTTTAAGGAATTTAAAAACCTTGTTGAAAATCAGACTGGTAAGAAAATAAAGTGCTTAAGGACTGATAATGGCAGTGAGTTTTGTTCAGATGAATTCGAAAGGTATTGTACAAATCATGGAATTAAAAGACATAAGACTACACCTTACACTCCACAGCAAAATGGAGTTGCTGAAAGGTTCAACATGACAATAATGGAAAGAGCACGAAGTATGCTGAGTAGTGTTGGCTTGGAGGAGAAGTTCTGGGTTGAAGTAGTATCTACAACATGTTACTTGGTAAATCATTCTCCTAACTCTACTCTTGTTGAGAAGACACCTTTGGAAGCATGGTCTGGAAGGAAGCCCTCTCTAAGACATATTCATGTCTTTGGCTATGATGCATATGCATATGTGCCATTTGAAAAAAGATCTAAGTTGGAAAACAAAGTTGTGAAGTGTATTTTTATTGGCTATAGTGCTGGCATAAAAGGATACAAGCTTTGGAACCCTGAGACTGAGAAGGTTTTGTAGAGCAGAAGTGTTATCTTTTGTGAGCTGAAACCTTCTACATTGGATCTGCAATCAAAGAAGAAATTAGAAAATGAAAAGGATGTAGCAGAAATTCCTTAGATACCAAATAAAGAGGAATTGAAAAATCAAAATGTACCTGATACTGAGGAGAGCTCAAGTAGTTCTGAAGAAGATGAAGAACCACCTCAGCCTCAGCCTGTGAGGAGGTCAACTCATGAAAGAAAGCAACCTGAAAGGTATGGGTTTTCTTTGATAGAGTCTACTTGTGCCTATGCTTTAATTTCTAGCACTGATGAACCTAGGACTATGAAAGAGGCATTTAAAATGTCTGATTCAAACTCTTGGTTGGAAGCCATGAATGAAGAAATGGCATCATTAGAAAAGAATAATACCTGGAGTTTGGTTCCATTTCCTAAAGGCAAAAAATCTGTAGGCTGCAAATGGATATTTAAAAAGAAAATTGGTCTGGATGGTAGTGTAGAAAAATATAAAGCGAGGCTAGTTGCAAAAGGTTATTCCCAGGTAGAGGGAATTGACTATAGAGAAATATTTTCTCTTGTAGCTAAGTTGAAATCTATTAGATTTCTTTTGTCACTTGCATTAGCATAGGACTTAGAGATTGAGTAGATGGATGTGAAGACAACATTTATTCATGGTGATCTTGAAGAAGAAATTTATATGTCCCAACCAGAGCACTTTATGGAGAAAGGTAAAGAAAGATTGGTTTGCAAGTTAAAGAAATCTCTATATGGTTTAAAACAGTCCCCTAGAATGTGGTACCAAAATTTTGACACATTTGTTTTTTCATTGGGATTTGTAAGATCAAAATGTGATCACTGTGTGTATTACAAAGCTGAAAGTGATCAAATTCTTATTATTGCTCTATATGTTGATGATATGCTATTTATAGGCAATAGTAAGCTAATGATTTCTGATCTTAAGTCTCAGTTGTCTGCAAAGTTTAAAATGAAAGATCTTGGTGCAACAGGGTATATTCTGGGAATGGAAATAACCAGGGACAAGAAGAATAGAAAACTTTGGCTCAGTCAGAGTAAGTATATCATGACTGTTCTAGAGAGATTTTGTATGACTGAGTGCAAACAACTAGTTGTTCCAGTTACATAGGGAACGAAGCTATCTATTAAAGATTGTCCAAAATCTTCTTCTGAGATGGAGGACATGACCAGTGTGCCTTATGCAAGTGCAGTTGGTAGCCTTATGTATGCAATGGTCTGTACAAGGCCAGACAGTGCCCAAGCAATGGGAGTTCTTAGTCGGTTTATGGAAAATCCTGGAAGAACACATTGGGATGATGTGAAGAGAGTGTTTAGATATCTGAAGGGAACTTCAGACTATGCTTTGTGTTACCATGGTAACTTGGTTGAATCACAGAGAACTTTTAGTATTCGAGGTTATGTGGACTCTGATTGGGCAGGGGACATTGATAGCAGAAGATCCACTAGTGGATATATTTTCATGATGAATGGTGGTGCAGTGAGTTGGATGAGCAAGCGGTAGGCTGTAGTCGCTTTGTCCACTACATTGGCAGAATACATGGCAGCAACACATGCCTGTAAAGAAGCAATCTGGTTAAAACATCTTTGTTCTAACATTGGTTTTGATGCGAGAAGATTACTATCTACTGTGATAGTCAGAGTGCTATATGTTTGGAAAAGAATCCTACTTTCCATGCCAGGACGAAACATATAGATGTACAGTATCACTTTGTACTAGATATGGTGGAGGATGGGAAGGTCTCTTTGGAGAAAGTGGATACTCTAGAAAATGTTGCAGATGCATTGACGAAGCCTATGAGCACAGACAAGTTCAGGTGGTGTGCCAGTTTGATGGGCCTCTTGGCTCATGATTTTCAGTAGTTTTACTATGTCTTGGAGGTGTTAGTAAGATCTTCGTCAAGTGGGAGCTTGTTGGAATATGTTCCTCAATTCTTACTGACATGAAACTCCTTGAAGGCAAAGTCGGTGTGACATCATGGATGTCTAGCCGACTAACTGTTCTGAATCTTTGAAATGTTCCTATCACTGTGATAGGGTTGAAGTCTTGCCGACAAGTCTATCATTGTGACTTTCTATGTTCGGCATGACCTTTTGGCGAGTGGTAATCTTCTGGAAATAGTGTGATCTTATCAGGCGTCAGGGAGACTTGGCCAAAGCATCTATAATTGGTATGTGGTCTCACCAACCTGGATTGTCTCGCTGACACCGTTTTGCATATGGTCATCAGCATAACCTGTTGTTTCGGTATGTGTCTCCGCGAAGTATGAAAGGTCTCGTTGATTGGGATGTAAAGCTATCGGGGTAACATGTGGTGGTGGGGAGATGTCTCAACGATGCAGCTTGGTCATGCCGACAGGAGTGTTCTCGTGGTTTCTTCATGGTAACAAAAGACTTCGTTGAGAAATCTTGGTGACTTGATTAAGTCACGCCGATGGTCTTCAATAAGACTTGGGGTTCTCAGAGAAAGGTCACAGCGAAACACTTGAGTCTTGCCGACAGTGTCATTCGGTGTAAGTTGTGTCTTATGGTATGACATCTCACCGACACCTTGGGGTCTTGCCGATAGAAGTAAGACTTTGGTGTAGCATGCAGTGGTCGATGGGAAGTCTTGGCAAGAATGTAGTGTCTTGTCAATAGTTTATCTCATCGCTGTGACTTCAGACTTCAACATGAGTCTCTTAGAAATGTGATTGTTACGCTGAATGGAAATCACTCGTCGGCATGACTCGAAGACTTTGATAAGAGGTCTTGACTAGTGTTGTATGTCTTTCCGATGGTCTCTCTGAGTTTTCTATGAGTTATGGTTTTTGATATGAGTCTTGTCGAATGAGAAACCTCTTGTCCACTGTTGGGGAGCTGATATCGATAGCGAATTCTTTGTGGCATCGGGGAGACACTGTTAGTGTCTCACCGATATGCCAACAAAGTGTGAACTCCATTGACCGTGTGATCATCATGTGTGGCATCCTGTTGGACCAATCAGAGGAAGCAGTTTTCAACTAATGACGGTTGTATTTTTTGTAACTATTGTGACGCTGGAGAAAAATAGCTTGCAGGGAAAAATCTGAATCGGCATGGAAACTTTCTTCGATGGAGTTCTAGTGAATAAGGATGCATAGAAGAAAAAATCAGAATGTGATCAGATTTAAACCAAACCGATTCTGTTGAGATTGATGAATGAGTCTTTCAATTTGTTTAGAATTTTTCTTGTGAAAGAGATTACTGTGACTAACACCAGAAAGTTGTCTTTTTTATTGTATGTAATATTTTGTTACTGTAATACAAAGTGATTAAGCTTGGTGTGGTGGGTTTTTTCCCGTAAGGGTTTCCCACATAAATCTGTTGTTCATTGTCTTTGTGTATTTGCTCTATTTCTGTAAATATTTCACGTGTCTTAATTAGATTGTAATTTGAAAAATTAAAAGCCATACATTGCATTCTTCCCTGTGGATTTGACATTAGGAAAGTGTTTCCGCACCTCTGCTTTCCCTACAATTGTAAACTTCATTTTTTCTAATAACCCTAAAACATGGTCCATCATCGAATCTCATAATGAAGCTTCAAACAAGGGGAATGCCAAATTTATCAGCTGCAAAATATTGAATATCCAAAATAGATCTAATGGTGAAAACCATTCAATGGTAGCATTACATCAAGAAAAAATCAAAATAAAGAGTGCATCTGATGGTGAAAACCTCTTTAAGGCACCAAAAGATGGGAGATTTGACACTCTTCCTAAGTATTATCATGAGAGGTTTTTAGTGTTGATTGAACCGACACAATCCATCAATGTTGGTATAGATGAAATAGTTAAGACTCCACATCTGGAAGCATCCACGACAGAGGAAGAGAAACCAAAATTCACTAAGTTCTTTGAAGGAAAATCAACTTTGTATGGTCCTATGTTGACATGCCAGGTATAAATCTAGAGCTCATAATGCATCATTTATCACTACCACCTAGAATAAATCTAGTTAAGAAAAAGTTGAGAAAAATGCATCTCCATATCACTCTTCTAGTAAAATTTTAATTGAAGAAATTGTTGGATGTAGGATTTATCAGACCTATTGACTATGCTGAGTGGATATCAAACATTGTGCTAGTTTCAAAACTAGATAAAACCATCACAATATACATGGATTTCAGAGATTTCAACAAGGCTTTCCCGAAAGATGATTTTCCTCTACCTAACATTGACATCATCATAGACTTGACAACAAGACATTAAATTATATCACTTATGGATGGATTTTCGGGTTACAATTAGATAAAGATAGCATCCAAAGATCAATATAAGATAGCCTTCACATGTCCTTGGGCACTTTTTGTTGGAATGGCATGCCTTTTGAGTTGAAAAATGTTGGAGCCACATATCAGAGAGCAATGACCACTATCTTCCATGACATGATGCACATTTTTATGGAGGACTACCTATATGATTTATTGGAAAAATCATTCACTAAGGAGGGACATCTGGAAATTTTAGACAATATATTCACTAGACTGGAAAAATTCAATGTGAGGTGAAATCCCAAGAAATGTGTGTTTGGTGTAACATCAGCTAAGCTCTTGGGATATATTGTGTCAACCAAAGGCATTGAGGTGGATCCTGCAAAAGTTAAATCCATCATGGAGATGCATCCTCCTAAGAATATTAGTCAACTTAGATCTTTGCAAGGACGATTTCAATACATAAGGAGGTTCATTGCACAACTGGTAGATAAAACTCATCCTTTCAATCATTTGTTACACAAATTTTTTTCTTTTAAGTGGGATGAGAAGTGTGAAGCAACCTTTAATCAAATAAAATAATATTTGATGTCGCTACCCATACTGGTACCACCAACTAAGGGAAAACCATTGTTACTTTACATTGCCACAACAAAGATATCTTTGGGTGCTCTACTTGCACAAGAATATTTTATAGGAAAGGAATGAGCTATTTATTACATCAGCAAGACCTTGAATGGAGATGAGATCAACTACATCTTTATTGAAAAAGCTTGTTTGGCAGTAGTATTTGCTACTCAACAACTAAGACACTACATGTTGACTCACACCATCAAACTCATAGCTAAAATTGATCCATTGAAATATTTACTTAGCAAAGCTACCCTGATAGGAAGACTAGCCAAGTGGGTAATGATATTGAACAAGTTTGATATCCAATACATAGACAAGAAAGCAATCAAAGGTCAAGCTATAGTAGATCAACTAGTGGAAGCACCACTACAAGATAATCATCCAATGAGCATTGAATTTCTAGATGCAGATGCCTTGATAGTGTCAACACAACAATGGATGTTATATTTTGATGGCTCTTACACACAACATGGATCAAGCTTAAGAATCTTATTTATCACACCTCAAGGACACACCATCCCAAATTACTATAGACTAACATTCCCTTGCACCAAAAACACAACTGAGTATGAGGCATTGATCATTGGAATCAAAATAGTAGTCGAATGGAAGATCACAGAGTTGCATGTCTATGGTGATTCTCAATTGGTCATTAATCAGGTAAATGATGATTACCAAACAAAAGATGATAAATTGATGCCATATAAAAGAATGGCTTATAACTTCAAAAATTATTTTGTGGAAATCAAATTTGAGCATATTCCAAGAGGTGACAACAAAGCTACTGACGTTATGGCTACCATTGCTTCCCTCTTGAAAATACCTAAAAAATGAGCCTGCTATGAGTTCATGGTGGAAGAAATGTTTAATCCCACCTATGATAACTTATAATCCCAAGTCATAGGCCATCTAGCCAAGGTCGATGCTTTACAAGAAAATCTACACCTATCTAAAAGGAAACACCCTACCACTCGATTCATCCTGAAACCAAAAATGAAAGTTTATTTGACAAGAAGCTCGAAATACCTTAATAGCTGATGTACTTTATCGACGAGTTCTTGATGGTACTCTCCTTTGGTGTCTTGAATGTAATGAAGCTGAAATGACTTTATGCGAGGTCCATGATGGTATTTATGGCACACATTCAAGTGGCCTAACTTTAGCTAAGGAACTCCTAGATTTGGGGTACTACTGGCCAAATATGGAGGAGTCTTTTCAATATGTCAAAAGGTGCCAAAAAATGTCAAATTCATGGAAACCTGATACATGCACTAGCACAAGAGCTACAACCATTTGCATCAACATGGACTTTTTGTTAGTGGAGACTAGATATTATAGGGAAAATTCATCCATAGTCATCAAATTGACACAAGTTCATCATCACAACCACATAGTACTTTACAAAGTGGATTGAAGTTGTTCCCCTCACCACCATCACAAGAAAACAAATTGCATCCTTCATCCTGAATTATATTATCTGTCAGTATGGCATTCCTCAATCCATTATCATAGATAACGGTAGACCATTTAAGAATCAAGACATCCAAGAAATTTATGAGAGGCTTCACATCCAACATTATTTTTCTACATCATACTACCCTCAAGGAAATAGCCACGCAAAGGCCTCAAACAAAATGATCTTGAAAATATTGAAGAAAATTGTCAACGATGATTGACGCGATCGACACATTCAACTGAACCCTACTTTTTGGGCCTACTAAACCAGTATCCTCACCCTGATAGGAGCCACACCCTATGCTCTAGTTTATAGATCAGAAGAAATTTTACCTATTGAGGTTGAGCTACCATCACCCGTGTGTCACTAAAAGGGGTCATTTTAGATGAGGATTATAGAGTGTCTATCTTACATGAATTGGAACTATTGGATGAGTGTCGTCAGCATGTAGTGGATCACTTGAAAGCCTATCAGCAAAGGATGTCTAGAAGTTACAATCAAAGAGTGAAACCTAGAACATTTTAGGTTGGTGACCTAGTCCCGAAAGAAAATCCCCATAATCAATAGGATAGAGAAAATAAGGGGAAATTTGAACCAAACTAGCTAGGTCCCTTTGTCGTTGTATTAGCCTTTGGATCAGGAGCATATTAGTTGTCCACACCATAAGGGTATTTGTTTGATGAACCCCTCAAGAGACTGCATCTCGAGAAATTCTACCCCTGAATCATCTAGTGCATCGAAAAAAAGTCCTGAAAAAATGGTTGCTTTGATGAAAACCTCAAAAATAGGCATCTTGGTAACAACAACAACAAAAAAAGGAAAAAGATAAAAAATACAAAAAAAGTAAAAAATAAAAAAGATCAAAAAGTGCAATAAAAACAAGTAGTGAAAACCTGGCAACAAGCACTCTTTATTATATTTTAGTGTTTCCATCTATTTGAGCATGCCAACTATTCACTTTTTCCATTTTCTTTTGCCATCAATATGCCTATAATTGGAAAGCCTCATGTAAATATCCTGGCATCATGGTTGTGTCTCACCATAGACTGGGGAAAAATCTTGTACTTGCTGGGGGAAAATAAACTTTGAGCTTAAACCAACAGACAAATAGTAGTAGGAAAAACACAACAAACAAAACAATCATAGTGCAAAACCCAATATTAAAGACAATCACCACCAGTAACACATCAACCATCCATATCAAACATCAAACAGTCAAACCAAAAGAAAACTTCAAATGGATGATGTTCCTTCTAAATCATGGCTTTATCATTGTGGCATGAATGTTCAACATACATTGTACTTTGATTTTTGCTGTCATATCTTTGGAGCAACTCGATGATGTATTGAACTAGAAGAGTTAGGAAGGAGTATGATTTTTCTCTGTCTGTTGTCTATGAGTTGATCATTATTACTATGAAAATTATTGTGGGATGTGCTCTACAAAGTATCTCTAATGACATTCCAAATTTGCATAGGAAGATGGTTAACTCTTGTCTATTTATGTAAGCAATACTCAGGTAATCTTGGTCTAATTATACCTAGATGCTTGTGTTAACTTGCAACTCTTGTCTATTTATGTAAGCAATACTCAGGTAATCTTGGTCTAATTATACCTAGATGCTTGTGTTAACTTGCAATATCAAAATCATGGAAGTAGTACTCAGGTTATCATGGTTTAATTATGCCATTTATGCTTGTATTCACTTTCAACATTTTAAAGGCTCGATGATGATAAAAAGCACGACAAATCAGTTGTTGCAATGATAACATTTTCATATTAGATCTGCATGGTTAAGGTAGATTACATCCATGTCAGTTTGCATCTGTATCTATGGGGTTTCCAAGGCTAAAACAATTTCACAATGATGTTATCTCTATTATTATTGGATTGAGTACATTTGACATTAACCAAAAACACATCATTTTCATATAGTTGCACATAAGTTACATCATCATTTGCATACATTGGAAAGCATTCTTATATCATAAATACATTATCACATCATTCATCCATCCATGCATTGCATCATAATATTTGCATCAGAAAACACAAAAAGAAGTGCATTCCATCTCACTTGCATGATCCAAATCATTTCATCAATTATTAATGGATTAAGAAATTGTTTCATTAAGAAGATTGAAAGACATATCCAATAGAGTAAGATTTCCAAGAAGAAAAGCATCTCTATTTTAATAAGATGCATAATTGAACTTGATGCATCACTAGAATCATTTAATCCTTTAATAAAATGTATCTTGGATTCACTTAAGAAGATTAAAAGACATATCTAGCAGAGAAAAAATTTTGAGAAGAAAAAGTTGTTGAAAAACATGACTAGTAAGCAAATGATATAATTCCATTGTTATGAACATCTAAAACCAGTAGTGAAGATGAATTTTTTATTACTCAAATCCAAGACTGATAAAGAACTAACTAGATCAGCACAATTATCACATAAACATCACATGTCATTTGCATAATCATATCCATCTCACATAGCTTGAAACATCATCCATAAAGTATATAGAATCATCAATCATACATTACCATATCATCATTTCATACATTATAATCATTATGATATTTGTCATATAAACATCATATAAACACCTAGAACTATGCACCATCACATTATCATAGGGTGATCCCACAAAGTTGGTTTACAATTTCTGGGAGATTCTAATTTTTGCTGAAATCACATATTTTTAGAAAATATAATTATTTATTCCTTAAAAAGTTCCATTTAAATCATTCCAATTGAAGAGGGTTTGATCAAACTACCTTAGATCAAATCCTCTTGGATATAACCCTGCTAGTTTTAAACCATACCTATAATAGAGTCTCCTTTACACCTATCAAAATGCTAATAAAAAACCACTTTTGAATTACCTTTTGGGGGATCCAATGAATTCATTTAAAATTTATTTTTTGTAAGTAAGTAGTCCTTATTATAAGCTTCCCAAAAAGTATAATTTTAAATAAATTTAATTTAAGTATTATATTTATTTTTTATTTCTTGTGAATGTAGGTTTTTCACCAAAAATCAAGCTCTTTGTTTTGCACATGTGGAAAAATAGAAGATTATAAAAAAAAATGAAAAATATGAGTGCACCAAATATTGAAGTCCCTAATCCAACAAAATAAAAATTAATTTTGATACATACATAAAAATTTATGTGTTATACAGTCTGCCTATGTCTGAATTGTAATTGGTTTGACTTTGAAACTTGATTAAGGAAAAAATATTCAATAAAACACTATGAAACCAATTGGAAGTACTAGATATCATAGTTACAAATCTAAATTCAAAAAAATAGAATTCTATCCTTCATGGAAAAAAAGTTGTGTTATACGGTGAGCATCACTCCTTAAAAATGGTGTTTACTAAAAAAACTAGTTTTCAAAGGAGATGGAAAAAGAATTGCCTTCTGATTCCAAAATTTTTGAAAAATATATATTTAGGATCTATAGACAAAATGTCACAAATCACTAGTTTGCATCATCTTCAAATTCCTCATGGTTTAGTTGCTATAGGTGCTCGAAAGTGAAGATTTAGCAAGGAAAAATTAGTTCAGTGTCCAGTTTGGCCAAAAATTGTAAACCAATATTGTGTGATCACCCCATACATTCATCTATTCATTGGATCATCTATTTGCATTAGAAAATTACAAAAACATAAAATTCACCACATTACATTGGCATAATAAGATCCATCACATGTAGCATCATAGAATCATAACACATCAATTGCATCATCATTTGCACTCATAGTATATCATACCATCATCATATAGAGCATCACATAGAATCATAAAATAGAAATCAAATGCATCCATCATAATCATCATGATCGCCATCATATAAACATTATAGGCACATAGATTGATAATCATCACCGCATATCATATAACCTCAAAATCATAATTTCAAAGTGTACAAGGATATCCAAAGGTATAAAGAGAGACATCAATATAAAAAATGGTAGTATATCATAGTGTCTCAACTGAATCAAAGAAGTATACATCATCAACTATCTCAAAATGTAGCAAATCTATCATCATAATTGGAACTATGTCATGCTCCTCCTAGATGGTGTCAACATCACTAGACCAGTACCTTCTGCACCAGACGAACCTGCACCAGGATCTTGAGGATCTCTAGGAAGCGGATGTGTCACACCTCTACTAATGGTCCAAGACTAGGACCTACCAGACCAGGACTGTGCATAACTCTCCTACCACTCAGGAGGAACCACATCATGATATCTCACTCCATAGAACTCAGCCTCCTGGTTGGTACAACGTATCTCTCTGAAATAATTTGTTGCACCAATAACCTTTGTAGCCTGTTGTAGTCTCTCAATGGTGCCCTTAGCCTAATTGACCAACCGTCTCAGAGTATCCCTCTCAACAATCAATGTAGCAATCTACCCTTGCATCTATACCTTTGCCTAAGCCTAGGCCTAGACCTGTGCAAGCTAAGCCTGTGTCTACTGAACCTGCTATCTTACAACATCCCTCTCGATCATCAGTGTCTAAATATATCCCTATGCCTGTGCTAACAAAGCCTACACCTTCTCAACTTGACCTTGTAGTGTTTGTACCTACACTTGTAAAGCAGCTATCTATGTCTTCTGTTGCTACAAGGGTAACCTAATCTCCACATGCTGATGTGATGTTGCAACCAATGATCACCTCTTTCAAGGTACTCTAAATTCTTGAACATCAAAACTTGGGCCACCACCACCCTCATCTCCTCCACCACCATCACCTTTGTCTCCATTGCCTCCATCTCCATCACCCCCATCACTATCATCTCCATCTCCATCCTCATCGTCACTACTCTCTGCCTCCTCCTCATCTCCCGCACCTCTCTGTCATTTATGCCCATGACCTACTACCCTCTCCTCCTCCTCTAAAAATGGAACTACATCATATGGGATGGTAATTCATGGGAATGGATGTAGGAACATGTATTGAACATACTCCTCTAATATCAAATCCTCGATGATCTTTGGATGCACATCCCAAATGATGGCATGTAAACCCTAGAAATGTTGCATTGCTGCAACATACGAAAAAATAGGTCCCCACCCTATCGCATTCGTCTGACGCCATGCCTAATGGGCCACTCCCTGGGGCATCCCCTACACTTTGTAATACTACCTCAGTACCCTCAACATCAAGAATCTCTCAATAATAAATTGGGTTCAACCAATCAGGTACATGGACTGACACAAATACATTATCTCAATGTTGTCCTCCGGCCACTGCTCACAATCAAGATACAGTTGCCATGTCACTGACTGTAAGTCATCAAGAATCCTCCTCCAATACTCTAGTTTACCCAGCCTAGGCTAAGCAACTAGACCTACATAAATATTTACATAGGGTCTTGTGGCGGGTCGTTTCTTGTCTCCAATTGGATGGGTGACCGCTATATGCTCCCAAGCCCAGATCTAAAGCAATGTGACCCTAGCTGATAATCTGGCCCCATGAAGATAGACCTTTTAGATGTTGTGGTTGTGTTGCTAATATGTGGTTGTCATTGATGTCAAGACTATTAGCATTGATGTATTGTAGGTTGTATATGTCAAGGATATTGAGAAAATTGTTAAAGAAATAGTTTCAGCTTGACAGTGGAATAGTGAAGGTGATGAAGTTGTTTTGCTCAGTACGTTGATGATCAATCATTGTGGACTAAAGGGTTTATTGCTGAGTGTATCTAGTTTATCCATTGAAATTTTGAGAGGTCCACGTGAAGATTTAATCGTGTTATGAGCAATTTTGTTTTGATAGTTTTTTTGTGGCTTTAGTTAGTGTTCCTAATTGAAGTTGATGTGATTCTAATAATTTCAGTTGTTGTGGATGCTTCTTTGATGATTCTTGATACTTGTGGATGGTTCTAGATCATGCTCTATCTTTGTTGCACACTCGCGTTGATCATTGTGCTTGTGGTCAGTGATTTTTCTCTTGTGTGTTCAGGTTTTAATGTTCTTGGCTGACATGGTGGTTGTAACATGTTGTGGATCCTTGGAGATTAAAATTTGAATGTTTGGCGTGCTCAAGGATATTGTTTTAAGTCTTCATTATGTTGTGGCCAATGGTTTTTGATTTGCATTGAAAATTTACTTGTAAATTTGGGATGACATTGTGCATATGTTTTATATTTTGTTTTGGCCAACAAAGTTGTTGGTGAAATTCCATGTTGTGGATATATAAGAGTGTTTGGTTGTGCAAAGTTATGAGCGAAGAAGTACCAGAGAAAGAGAAAGTGTGTGAATAGTGACCTAATCATTCAATTGTAGAGTAGAGTGTAAAGAAGTTTGAGTGAAGTGTAAAGGAGTGTTTATGTGCTTAACTAGAACTCTAATCAGGCTTGTGTAGAAGCTATTTTCTCAGTTCATACCTTGTGGATCTAATCCGAATTGCTGTAAGATAGTGTGTATTCTTTGGGAAGTGAGCCCTCTTGTATTTGAGTAGTGAGCTCTAGGCAATGTGCCTGAATGCATGTGCATTCCCATTATTCTTCATTATACTTTTAACAGGGTATAATATTGTGGACTAACATCCACCATGGTTTTTCCCCTAACATGGTTTCCATGTAAAAAATCTTGGTGTTCTTTGTGTTTCAAATGTGTTGATTGTTTGTAGTTTATTGTTCATTCATTAGATTTGAGATTAAGTTAAGTTAAGTTTGAAAAGTTTAAATATTATGTGACAATTGATTCACCCCCCTCTCAGTTGTCTATCCTTATTTTTCCAACAGTTGGTATTAGAGTTGGTTCCTCTAAAGAAGTTTAAAAGCTTGAGGTGATCCAAGATGGCATCATATAAGAAGGATAGTCCTAGATTCGATGGAACAAACTACTCTCTATGGAAAGCCAAAATGAAGTGTCATTTGAGGTGTATTGGTGAACCTTTCTGGAAGATTACAAAGAATAGATATGTTATTCCTCAGAATGGTCCTTCCACTCTTGATGAAATTAAATAGGCTGAGATTAACATCAGGGATATTGAAGCTTTGCTAAGTGCTATGATGGATTCAAAAATGACAAATGTGATGGATTCTAAGACAACTCATGAGATTTGGAAGAAGCTGGAGACTTTGTATGAAGGAGATGCACTTGTGAAGGTTTCTAAGCTACAGAGTTTGAAAGGAAAGTATGAAACTTTGAAGATGGGTGAAGATGAAAATATTTCTTCTTTTGTGCAAAGAGTAAATGAACTTGTGATGGGTATTATATGTGTCGGTGGTACCTTGGATGAACAATAAATTGTAGCTAAAGTACTCAGATCATTGCCTCCCTCTTACAAATCAAAGGATCATGTTATTGAAGAGATCAGGACAATAACAAATGTGATAAGAGATATGTTGATTGGTAAACTTGTTGCCTTTGAGTTGAGTGAATTTGGTGATTCTACCCCAAAGATTGAATCTGCATTTAAGGCCTCTATATCCAAAAGAAACAAGCAAAGGTATGATCCAAGAGAGAGTTCTAGAAAGAAATTCAAGTATGAGGAAGAGATGAAACAACTTGAAGATGAAGAAAGAGAGGTAGAAGAGGTGGAAGCACTGATTGTGAAGAAAGAAGGTAGAGGACAAGGTAAGTATAAAGTAAATTTTCCTATTAAATATTTCTATTGCAATAAAATAGGTCATTTTGCTTCAAGGTGTCCTGAAAGAGTTCCTAGGTCTAAGCCTAACAAACCTAGATTTCAAAAGAAATGATATTATGCTGAAGAAGGTGTGACTGATGAAGAATCTGATAAAGGAATGGAAATGAAGATGAATTGGTTTTCATTCCTAGCAAGGAAAATGGTTTGGTGGCTACTGAATCTGCTAAAGTTGAGAAAGCCCTTGCATCCCAAATTGAAGAAAAGGATGAGTGGGTTATTGATAGTGGATGCTCACACCATATGACTAGTGACAAAAGAAAATTTGTAAATCTAGAGAAATATGATGGTGGGGTTGTAAGATTTGGAGATAAGAATGTTGGTGTGATTCGTGGAAAAGGATCTATTTGTCTTGGTAAAAATAACACTGATGATGTCCTTTATGTTGAAGGATTGAAGCATAACCTGTTGATTTTTGGACAGATGGTGGACAAGGGTTACAATCTTCAGCTCAAAAAATGGAAGATGCAAGATACTTGGAAGCTCTAGAAATGTAATTGCTTTAGGTATAAAGACAAGAGGTAATATTTTTCACCTGAATGCTAATGAAAGTTGTTTAATTGATCAAGTAGATGAAAGTTGGTTATGGCATAAGAGGCTATGTCATGTGAATTTTGATAACATTGTCAAGGTAAGCTCCACTCAAGTAGTAAGAGATCTACCTAAGCTAGTGAATCCTACTAACATAATATGCAAGGAATTTCATATGGGAAAACACACTAGATTTTCTTTTCGAAGCAATCAACATCATTATAATGGAGTACTAGAACTGGTGCATACTAATTTGTGCAGTCCCTCCAGAATCAAAAGTCTACAAGGAGAAAGGTACTTTATGTTGCTTATTGATGATTACTCTAGGATGATATGGGTTGCTTTCTTAAGAGAAAAATGTGAAGCATTAGAGAAGTTCAAAAGTTTAAAAGCTATGATAGAGAATGAGATAGGTCTAAAGATAAAATACCTAAGGTCAAATAGAGGTGGTGATTTCAACTCCTGGGAGTTCAATTCTTTCTGTGAAGAGCATGGAATCAAAAGATAGTTATCTGCCCCCCGAACCCCTCAGTAGAATGGAGTTGTAGAGAGAGAACAAAATAATTCTAGATGTTTCTAGAACAATGATGTTGGAAGGAAATGTGCCTCACATCTATTGGAGAGAAGTTGTAAACACTGTTGCCTACACTCTAAACTAGGTAAATATCAATAGTATTTCTGGTAAGACTCCTTTTGAGCTCCGGTTTGGTTATATGCCTACTATTAAACTTTTAAAGATCTTTGGAAGCAAGTGTTATATTAAGAGAGATGAGGACATAGGCAAGTTTGATGCAAGGGGCGATGAAGGAATCTTTCTAGGTTACTCTACTAAAAGCAAGACTTACCGATGATATAATAGAAGATTGAGAAAAATGGTTGAAAGTGCAAATGTAAGAGTTGATGAGGACTCTACTAGATCATTCAGATACTATGGATATGATTTAGATGACCAGCAAGATAGTACAGACAAAGGAAAGAATGCTCAAAAATATAATCAAGTTCAAATTGTTCCAATAAATCAAGAAATTCAGGAAGGAGAGACAAGTGGAAGTGAAAAAGAAAGAACAGAAGCAGAAGTGTGAGAGAATCCTAAAATTCAAAGGTATGTAAAGCTAAATCATTTTGAAGATCCAATTATAGGAGATAAGAATAAAGGTTTGAAAACTAGGAGAAGGATTGCAAAAGAGTATTGTCTGATTTCCAAGACTGAGCCTAACAATATCAATGAAGCTTGTAATGATGAACATTGGATGGAAGATATGAAGGAAGAACTGATGTAGATTGAAAAGAATGATACATGGATTCTTGTTCCCAGACCTAAATATAAAAATGTGATTCGTACTAAATGGGTCTTTTAGAATAAGCGGAATGAACAAGGTGAAGTGGTTGGGAATAAAGCAAGATTGGTATGTAAAGGGTATTCACAAATGGAAGGTATTGATTTTGAAGAAACCTTTTCCCCTATTTCTAGAATTGAAGCTATAAGATTATTTCTTGCTTATGCCACATATAAGAACTACAAAGTCTATCAAATGGATGTGAATTCAACCTTTCTGAATGGTGAGTTGGAAGAAGAGGTATATGTTGAACAACCAGGTGGATTTCAACTGACTGATAAGGAAGACATGGTTTTTTGATTGAAGAAAGCTCTGTATGGACTCAAGCAAGCCCCCTGAGCCTGGTATGCTAGACTAGATAAATACTTACTAAAGCTTGGATTCAATAAAGGTATTGTTGGCAACAACTATTATTTTAAGTTGGATCATGATAAAGAGTTGATTATTGAAGTTTTTGTTGATGACATTATTTTTAGAGGTGATGATGTTCTGTGTATGAATTTTGCTGCTGAAATGAAAAGTGAATTTGAAATGAGTATGATTGGCGAGATGAAGTTCTTTCTGGGATTGCAAGTCACACAGTTAGACAATGGGAATTTCATATCTCAGTCCAAATATGTGAGAGAGTTGCTGAAGAATTTTGGCATGGAAGACTCAAAGCCTGTTGGTACACCCATGGTAACTAGATACAAATTAACACAAAACAATGATTCTCCTAAGGAAAATCAAACAAGATATACGTTAATGATTAGTGGATTTCTCTACCTAACTTAGACCAAGCCAAACATCATGAATGTTGTGTGTATGGTTGTTAGATATCAAGCTGATCCAAAAGAATCTCATGTGACTATTGTAAAGATAATTTTTAGATACCTAAAAGGAACAGTTGATTTTGGGATTTGGCATCCTAAAGATGATGATCTTACCTTGAGTGCGTATACCGATGCAGATTTGGTAGGAGATTTAGATGACAGGAAAATCACTAGTGGTGGTTCCTTCTTCCTAGGGAAGAAGCTGGTGTCTTGGTTGAGTAAAAAGCATAATTCCATTTCCCTATCTACTACTGAGGTAGATTATATTGCTACTACAAATAATTAAACTCAAGTGCTATGGATGAAACACATGCTAAAAGATATCAGAGTAGTATATGATGAACCTATTTTCATATACTATGATAACTCAAGTGCAATAAACATATCAAAAAATTTGGTGCTACAATATAAGACCAAGCATAAATCAATCAAGTTTCACTTCTTGAGGGAGAAAGTGAGTGAGAAAGAAGTCAGACTGGAGTATATGCCTACCAAAGAATAGATTGCAGACATTTTCACCAAGCCATTGCCAAAGGATACTATTGAGTATCTTTGAGGGATGTTAGGGGTGATTACCCCTCCTAATAAGAAATAGAGATGCATTTACTTGCATCAATCCGTGTGCTTCATAGCTATATTCTGATTTGGATTGATGCTTTTGTGGCTGCTACTCAGGGGGAGTAGTCAAATGTGTAGATATGTGGTTCAGATCTTGTATGTGGAAAGATAATACTTATCTTTGCCATTAATGTCAAACGGGGAGAAGAGCAATGTGAAAAAAACATGAGGAGAAGAGTTAGAATCTAAGGGGGAGTAAGTGTTGATTGAGAGTTGCGTTGATGGTGTTTTTCACATCATGTGTTTCCATCAATGCCAAAGGGGGAGATTGTTGGATGTTGTGGTTGTGTTGTTGGTATGTGGTTGTCATTGATGTCAACACTATTAGCATTGATGTATTGTAGGTTTTATATGTCAAGGGTATTGAGAAAATTGTTAAAGAAAGAGTTGTAGGCTGACAGTGGAATAATGAAGGTCATGAAGGTGTTTTTCTCAGTACATTGATGATCAGTCATTGTGGAATAAATGGTTTATTTTTGGGTACGTATCTAGTTTATCCACCAAAATTTTTAGAGGTCCACATGAAGATTTAATCGTGTTATGAACAATTATGTTCTGAAATTTTTTATGTGGCTTCAATTAGTGTTCCTAATTGAAGTTGATGTGATTATAGTAATTTCAATTTTTTTGGATGCTTCTCTGATGATTCTTGATGCTTGTGGATGGTTCTAGATGATGCTCTATCTTTGTTGCACATCTGCGTTGATCGTTGTGCTCGTGGTTAGTGATTTTTCTCTTGTGTGTTTGGGTTTTTATGTTCTTGGATGACATGGTGGTTGTAACATGTTGTGAATCCTTGGAGATTAAAATTTGAATGTTTGGTGCACTCAAGGATATTGTTTTAAGTCTTCATTATGTTGTGGCCGACGGTGTTTGATTCACATTGAAAATTTACTTGTAAATTTGGGCCGACATTGTGTATATGTTTTATATTTTGTTTTGACTGACAAAGTTGTTGATGAAATTTTATGTTGCAAATATATAAGAGTGGTTGGTTGTGTGAAGTTATGAGGAAAGAAGTGCTAGCGAAAGAGCAAGTGTGTGAATAGTGACCTAATCATTCGATTGCAGAGCAGAGTGTGAAGAAGTTTGAGTGAAGTGTGAAGGAGTGTTTTTGTGCTTAACCAGAACTATAATTAGGCTTGTGTAGAAGTTATTTTCTTAGTTCATACCTTGTGGATCTAATCCAAATTGTTGTAAGACAGTGCGTCTTCTTTGGGTAGTGATCCCTCTTGTATTTGAGCAGTGAGCTCTAGGAAATGTGCCTAAATGCATGTGCATTCCCATTATTCTTTATTATACTTTTAACAGGGTATATTATTGTGGATTGACATCCACCGTGGTTTTTCCCCTAACAAGGTTTCCACATAAAAAATATTGGTTTTCTCTGTGTTTCAAATGTGTTGATTGTTTGTGGTTTATTGTTCATTCATCAGATCTAAGATTAAGTTAAGTTGAGTTTGAAAATTTTAAATATTTTGTGCCAACTGATTCACTCCCCCTCTTAGTTGTTTGTCCTTATTTTTCCAACAAGACCATCAAGTGTAAAGTATGGTACAGATGAGCAAGCATGCAACATCCCAGGCATATCGAGTACCCTAAGCGATCGAACTCTCTAGAAACCTACCCCATCCAACTGAAAGTCCCTTTGACCTGCAATCAAGACAAAGGAACCCTCCAATGAATCTGACAAGTTCAAAAGGAAATGTGGAACAAGAATCCACCATCTCTCTCCAAGGAATCTCATAGCCTCATATCTGATCATCTTCGAATACTCTCTTCAGTGTATTGATCCCACCCTACTCCTAAGAATCATATAAGACCAGCTCTCCAACAACAAGTATCTACAAAATCTGATAGACATCCTTCAGAGTCACTGTGATCTTGCCAGTAGGCAAATGAAAGGTGTTATGCTCACTATGCCACATCTCTACTAAAGCTTTCAAAAAACCCTTGTTGATCCTAATTTGGGGCATATCAATCAAATAGGACAATCCACATTGTGCAATGACAACTACCTCAGGCGACATCAGGTGTGGAATCAACTCTCATGTCCTAGGGAAATGCTCTCGAATCTACATATTCGTTAGAGGATTTTATCATCACAAAATATTGCAAATTAGTAATCTTGTCAATCAATCAAAATCATTTAGCTTATCAATCTAATCATCTCTAGTGAGACATTAATCTATCACTCAACCTCACCTATCATGAGGTTCATCAACCAATTCAACCTCGCTTATCATGAGGTTCATCAATCAATTCAACCTCGCCTATCATGAGGTCAATTATCAATATCAATCATTGCATCTCACCTATCATGATATCAATGGACATCTAATCTATCAAAATCATCAATTATCATCAAATCAAAGGCTGACGTGATCAAACATCATTGAAATCAAGGAGTCTAATCAAGAAAATCATTAATCTGGTCTAAATTTCACAAAAGTGCTAGAATAGTGCTTCAATGCGCTAAAAAACTCTATGTGCTAGAAAAATTCATGAATGCGTCGGAACAAGACTTCAATGCACCAAAACCATGAATGCCCTGTAGAATTATTTCAATGCACTATCACATATTTTCTATGTGTCGAATCATCATATGCACTATATCATTTTCTCAAAGCACTAAACCTCTTCACCAAAGTGCTAAATGCACCTATGCATCACAACAATTATCCAATGCACTACTTCATGCCATCTAAGCGCTAAAGCACCTATGTGCTAATCTATTTATCATATGCACTAAATCCCTAATCCTATATGCTAGCCTCACAAATGTGCCAGTAGAATCTATGAATGCACTACTACAATACTTGAATCCACTAAAATAGTAAAACTAAATTTAAACGTGAAAAATGGCACAAAAATGAAGTGCACAAATTACGAGGGAGGTTTTCGGGGTACATACCAAAGTTCCATACGCTACTAGGTGGTTGTGACGTTTGACGCACTTGAATCAATGTGTTTGGTAAGGGATCACCATTTCACCAAATTTACACAAATTGCTCAATCACTCTCAAAATTTTCAAAATGCAAATGCTCAAATGAACTTCAAATCACTCTTTTTACCTTTTAAAGGTTAATTAAGTGGGATTTTTAAGGGGTCAATTTATTTTATTTTCAAAGGTGCTTTAATTCATCAAATCATCATCTAGTTGCTTTAACATCATTTTTCAGGAGATAAATCGCTTCTGGATCATAAAATTTTGAAATCATCATTACATCATCGAAAAATCATCAAAATTTTCAAAAAAATTAAAAAACTCTTAAAAATTCAAAAATTCAACGATTTATCTCCTGAGGGGGCATATATCTATCATGATCTGAAAATCAGCATCTAGGGCATCAAAAAATATTTTTGTCGACATTAGCAACAATTTTTTCTTTGAAGCAACATGTAAACACATTGATTCAAAGAGGGGTAAAATGTATACACCTAAAATTGGTCAAAACAATTAATTAATTAAATACTAGTTAATTAATTAATTAAATACCCCTTTTATTTCATCTACTTATAAATAAATTTTCAATTTATTTATATAGTTCACACTTTTCTAAATTCTTCATCTAAAATCACATTCCTCTAATTTAATTAAGTAAACAAATTCCCATAGTTTTTTTTATTTAATTAATAACCTTCTCACTAAATTCAAATGCCCAATTTGAATTTGAGCACATGTCTACAACAATTTTTGTCACATTCTAAAATGTCACATGTATTTAAATATGTCTAATATTTAAATTCCTAATTTAAATTTAGGCACATGTTGGACACTTGGCAATATCACACACTTTATTCCCTCATACATTTGGCATGTTTCCTTTGGTCAAGGGAGAATCCTTCATGATTCTTCCATCTCCACCATTCATCTCTCATGTTTGAATCTTGACCATTGATCACTGCCACATCACAAGATGCTTTGGAAATCCTATAAATACAACCCTGTGCTACAACATTTATCATCCCATCTTTGAGTAATCTTACTATGCAGAAATAACATTGGAGCACTTGGAAAATTTAGAATATTTTAACATTTAGCAAATTTCATTATAGTATCATTTTAGCTTAGTATCATGGCTTATTTTAGCATTTGCATTTCCTTTTTCATCTTAACTTTCATACAACATTCTTATCATAGCATTTAGCATCATAATCTTAGCATAATCTTCATTTTATCACAACAACATTAATATCATAGCATTATGGCTTTAATCACATAGTTTCATGTAGAAATTAGATTCTTGCATTTTGAATAGCATCTCATTTATCAAGTTGTCATTCTAACAATCATAGTGCACACAAAATCTGAGAGCCAATATGATTTAATGAATCCTTGAGGATAGAGAACAATGGAACATTTTTACAGATTTGTTTTGCTACAAATAGAGTAGTTTTATGATTCAAATCTTTAATGTAATACATCTCATTGATGTTTTTGTGTTTTTATTATTGATTTGCTAACCCCCACAATTTCACACATTGCATCCATCTTCTAAATTACATAAAGAAAATAAAATATTTAATCAATCTTCAACTACCATAAATCAGTGGTCTTTCACAAGTTGAAGTTCAAGAGCATGGTTAAGGTGATATTTCAACCCAACCATGAAGCTCAACATTTCCCCGAGATTCTTCCTAACTCGAAGAACACCCGGTCCTGAATGGGGTGCCTAGAAACCAATAACAAGGATATGAGGGAAACTCTCGATGCATGCCTAATGTCTTATATGCGCTCTATACTAGAATGAACATATTTTTTGCATTCAAGATGTGGAAGAGAAACATATAAAATTTTGAGGCATTCATTATCCATCTATTTCAATGGTACAACTTGCTTTGGCAAAAGAATAATTACAAAATTTGGTTGATCTTGAAAAAGAGGATCACCTCCTCTATTAGCCCACATTCAGAATCATGTTCCGGAAGGTAAGCTTGAAGCTTATCACACATAGCATATTCAACAAGAATCAAATTGCATAGAATAAGGATCAAATGATATAATAGTTCATGACACACTCAAGTGCACATAGAATGAATAATTAACAAACAAGAATACATGAAACCCTAGTGCCTAACTCACACTAGGTATGAATACAAAATTTACTTGTAGTGCCTTATTTGCACAAATATGGAATATACCTTGCATACAATGAGCATTACTCATTCAAGTTTTCATACAATAAATATGGTAAGTGCATATCTCACACAAGTGCATCATTCGCACAAAAGGTGAAATATGCATAAATAATAGTAGTATAGTTATAGTGATCCACAATGAGTACCAAAAGTATATCTCACACACAAATTTGAAATTTGGGTATGTGCAAGATCATCATGGAAAAATAGGCCCTTAAGTGGCTAAAAATTTAGAAAAATCAGAGTTAGACAACTTGATGTAAACATTTGAATAAGTTATCTACATTATTTCAAAAATATATAAGAATAGAATCTATAGAAAATTGAATGTAGTTTCTAAACTACTAGGTTTATTTTAAAAAATAAAAAATCTATTTGGTGAAAATTTGAAATTTCAATGTAGCAGTACTTAAATTTCAAGAAAAAATAAGAAGTAGGTGTCTGTCTGACCACCCTAACCACAATAAAATGATCATATTTTTTTATAAGATTTTATATATAAGTAGGGGATTCATGTCTCGATGTGATGCATATTTTTTTGTAATTTTTTTCCAAGTAAATAATTAATTATGAATTTTTTATTACACTTTTAAAAAATGTAAAAACTCATATGTATGACCACCTTAACTTCGTCAAAAATTCATGAAATTCAATATTTCTTTTTTTAATCCTATAGTATGTGAATCATAGAATGTCACACATGTTTTAGATTAAAAAAATGTGATACCATTTGAAAGCTATAGATGTTTTTCAATCAACTTGTCAATTAGGACTTTAGTCGTAATTCAAATAGAAAATGAATAATAATTATTTATTAAATTCAAAGTAAATCATAATTTATATTGATAGAAAGCTAATAATCTCATTAAAAAACCCTTTTTGTTTCATCAATTTTGAGTGAAAAAGTTGTCAGCCACATACCCTACACATACCCATCATATTGCCACTTTTTGGCTCATCATGATCCTGCACATACCCATATAATCATTACTCAAGTAATTTATCCACACAAGGAATCAATAACTTACTCTAGTGCATCACTTGCACAAAAACAACAATAATATGGAATATGCATCACTCACATTAGTATAAGTTTAATTAAAGCATCAATTTTTCTATGATATGAATACAATCATCCATACAGATGTATCATTTGCACAAAGCATGAGAAGTGCATTATTGTACAAGTATCATTCTCATATAGTGCATATGTACAAGTACTCTCACTAAAAACAATCAAGAATATAAGATTCAACACCTCAATCACTTCTACCTAGTCTAATAGATAGATCAAGATATTTATCTAATCAACTTCTATCATGAATTACTAATGAAGATTCTTAAGACATTAGAACCTTGCACTTTCACATGATCTCATAGATTCAACTAGATACCAAATCATGTAAGAATAAGATGTTGCTCAACAATCAATTTTCCCAAAGCCTGGTACTGTTACAAAAATCCTTTCCTTTAAAACATCCATCTTAAGTCTCCTACCTTCCAAAAGGCTCAACCAATATTTATCTATTATTATCCAGTTTATTTATTTCACAAAAAAATTTCCTTCTTCCTATCATCAAACATTTCTTCTTTTCTTCTTCCCTTGTGTCTTATCAACTCACTCTTCCTTTACATCATCAAAGAGATCTCTCTTCACAATATACTTCTCTTATTAATTCACTTTTATTTCCATATCATCATTCCTGGGTTGTCACCATATTTTATCCTTTTTGACTTACTTCAAATACCACTATATATAATTTGTCTTGGCTTATTTCAAATAGTTACCATCACTCTTACTAGAAATTCATATGAAAATGTGACTTAGGTGGAAGAGTCCCACACCTCTAGAGTTCTTTGAATGATCGAACTACATCTAAACTTCTAATTTGATTCCAACCAACCATCAAAGAATCACCAACACATCAAAAGAATCTTGACCCATACTAGGGTTCTCTATTTAATACAACAGGTTCACATACCATAATGCAACCTAAGCATAGAAGACTCAAGTCCCAACCATTGAACCTGAGTGCTTTGATACCAAATGTAAATTTTGTAAATCTCACACATACTAGTTATAACCTTCAATTCCAGAATAATTTAATAGAATAAAATAATTATATAATGGCGTGGAAAAAGAGGAATAAATAAACAACATTCATCACTATATTCAAATGGAATAACATACATCCCTGAATCAAAGTATAAAAATATCATATGAGTAATACATGAAAATTAAAATATTGTAATGCAATTAAGGGGAACAACAAGTTCATAAATGCATCCACAAAAGAACCATAACACAATGATTTTCATGAGTGGAAAACCCTCGTAGGGATGAAAAACCACTTGTAAAAATGCCCCACTGGCTTAATGAAATGTCTCATTGGTTACAAGATGTCTCACTCGCAATGATCAAACTGTCTCATTGACATAACTATTTACAACTTCATTACACATTTCTGACTAATAAATTCATCAACTATAGAGGATCACTCTATTTCCTTACATTATAACATGTATCTAGAACTAGAATCTTTAGGGTATATAAACATGTTAGATAATAACCCCACTATTTTGTATACAGGTTACAAGATATTCATGTATTTCCCAAATCCTCTATATACAATCAACTCTTAAAGAATTAAATGATCATGAGCTAAATGATACACATAATTCATGAATCTTCTCCATATAATTAACTCATGAGAGGCACATATTTTCCAAGATACTCCTATAGATGATTAGACATTATGGATTTACCAATACTCTAATGATGGTAAGACTTTAACACACATAATAGATAACACCTTTAAATGAGAAATTTCAATAAATAAATGAGATTCCTTAATTATCATTCAAGTGATGTACTATAAAATCTATACTTCTATATTCTATTAGAGAAAGCATAAGGACCTTTTGACAAGAAATGTAAATATAGTCTCACATCTCTTTCCTTCATGCATCTAATATTTAACATGCAAGTTGATCTTTAGGATATTTACAACTTTATGCTTTAAATAAAGATCATGAGTTACTCAGAAATTAGAGAATAATAGCATGACATACGTGTATTATAAATACATCATCCTGAATAATTTATGAAATTTCATTAAAAGGATTAATCATGTTGTGTGTGTGTTAAATGTGTAAAGTTAGTATCAACACAAACCTTAATGAAATGATTTGTATTGAAAGATTCAAAGCAAAGTAAACTATTCTAAGTTGCAATAAATATAAATCTTCCAAGAACGTCTCATTTTCCTCTATTCTTTAATGATTCTTTTTAACCTTTTTGGCCCTTAGATTTCTATGTGCACAAAGGCTATTAGAATGACACTTAATAAACGAGATTAGTATTCAACATGCAAGCCAATCTAATGCCTACATGAAACTATATGCAAACAATGATGATGAATGCTATGATGAGTGGAGGATGATGGTGGGGATAAATGAACAAGTGGAGGTGGATACTATGGTATTGAGCCAGAATGATCTATGCATGATTCTACATATGCTCAAATGAAAACTTAAAATGAACTCATCTAAAATGCAACTATGATGCAATATATTAATCTAAGATGTAAACATGATGCAAAAAATGATATAAAAACTATTTATAAGACTCCAATAATGCTCCAAGATCCCATGATAAACCTGCATGATAACTTTACTTCAAATGTGGATGCAAAATACAAGGCCCAAGGTTTGTATTTATAGCCTTTTCCAAGCATATAGTGAGGTGGAAATAATCAACGGTCCAAATTTGAATAAGAAAAATGGATGGTGAAGATGGAGAGAATCAGGATGTTGTCCCCTTGACTAAAGAAAACATGCCATGTTTTTGGAAGAATCTCTTGATCAATGGGAAACATGCCATTTGGATGGAAGATTCAAGTGTGGGAAGAGAAGAACATGTGCTTCCAAAATTGGTGGAAGTGTGGGAAGAATAAATCATGTGCTCCAAAATTGGTGGAAGTGTGGGAAGAAAAGACCATGCCATGTGTGTGGAAGAATCTCTTGACCAATGGGCAACATGCCATTTGGATGGAAGATTCAAGTGTGGGAGGAATAGATCATGTGTTCCAAAATTGGTGGAAGTGTGGGAAGAAAAGACCATATGCTTTTTGAAATTGGTGGAAGTGTGGGAAGGAAAGACCATGTGCTTTTTGAAATTGGTGGAGGATAATTTTAATTAAAACTTAGAGTTATTTATTTTCATGTGACCTTGATGAGGTGGCACACAAAAAGTTGTAGAAATGTGCTCTAATTCCTAATTGGATTTAATGAAGTTTAATTAAATAAAACAAGTTTAGTGAACCTTGCTTATTTAATTAATTTAGAAGAAAGTGTTTTAGATTTTGGAGAAATAGAGAAGTGTGAACAATATAAATAAATTGAGCATTTATTTATATGTAGTTGAAATATTAATCACATAGCTAGTATTTAATTAATTAAAGGTAATGACCATTTTTAGGTGCTTATTTAATTAATTTAGAAGAAAGTGTTTTAAATTTTGGAGAATTAGAGAAGGGTGAACAATATAAATAAATTGAGCATTTATTTATATGTAGTTAAAATATTAATCAAATAGCTAGTATTTAATTAATTAAAGGTGATGATCATTTTTAGGTGTATACACATGTTATTGATATACAAGATAATCAACTATGGGGAAATTTCCAATCCCTATTTTAGGTGTTTATACCTTTCAAATTAATTTATTCATTAGATCAAGGATTTACAATAACCGTACAATAAGGAATTTGGGCATTTAATTAGGGAATAACATAGTAAGGTATCTCTAGGATATGCCTAATACTAATGATGGACTCTCTATTCATATTTGGGAACAATATTCTTTAATGTGACAAAATTAAAACTTCATACATATTTATTACCTATTCATTCTAAAAGAATCAAGGAATTCAAATGAGGCTCCAAAAATTTTAAATGCTAAAATAAATGAACTTAACATTTTTCTTCATTACTTTATCTAGTATTTATGCATATATATAAATTTATTCTTATATCCTTTGAATTAAATGCGATTAGTTAAAACATCCTAAGTATATAAGCATCTGAAATAAGGAAGCATCGAGCTAAAATGACTTTATAAAAATAACATTAATAGGATAAGCATTAAATAAATTTATTGATATGGTTTGATGCATTCGGCAAATGAAAATGAAGGATAGTTGTATTTGTAAGCTTCAAATTAAATTATATTATATACAAATATGCAACCAAGAGTTATATGAGGTCCCAATGAGAGACTACATCAAAATATACAAATATGCAACCAAGAGTTATATGAGGTCCCAATGAGAGACTACATCAAATGAACATGAATGGATGTAAAAGGGTTTATTTGTTGGTGAAAGTAACTGACTTATTATCCTTAGAGAGCATTGTGCATTGCACAAAATCATCCAACGTTAGCGCAATAACTAATTTTGAGAACATGCTACAGTAGTTGCTGAGGCAGTGAAAGGTGTGAAGTAGTTAAACACATATATTTAGAAACAAATAAGACATTCAAGTAAATCAAAAGAATACGAGCAACCAAAATCTATGTATAGTAGAGCATAACCGTACAAATATCCCCCTCAAATGGTAATAGCTGAAGATTAAAGATCAAAAGAATCCTTAATGCATAGTTTAGAGGAAGAGATTTATACATATTTATACATACTCTTTCAAGAAAAAATGCATTTTCACTTAACTAAAATAAAAACCTATAGCCCTGTAAATATTTTCTCTAATCAGCTACAGTCATCTAATCACAGCTTCTTTCATTTAATGTTTCAAAGTATATACACAAACTCCTATTCATATATCTAATTTCAGGAAATCATATTTTCAACAAAATAACATAAACAGCTTCAGTCTTGCAATTATTCATATTCCCAAAGAATATACATCGTACACAGGTATATAGATACACACACATATATTCATATATAATTTCAGATGCTAAATAAAGCAACACACAACAAATAAAACAGAGATGATTTTCTTTTAGAAGGAAATCTGAATGCACAAGAGTTTGGCTTAAGAGCTACCGACCCCTATATGGGTTGCACTGTCTGTGGGGGCAGCGCCCACTCCACAGGCCACGCCTTGTGGAGGGGCAGCTGCCTCCACCGATAGTCATCCCCATGGGATGTGTGGCTAAGTGGGGGGGCTTTACAAAGCCTTCCCCAATATAAAGTTAAACCACCAATATATATATTAAAAACAAAACAAAAATCTGAACTAGATTATTCCAAAATTAAGCTTGCTTCTGGGTTTTCAATTGAAAACGTATAATATAATTATATTATTATATATTTATATATGTATATACAATTATATATATATGTAATAATCTTGTAATCAGGAAACGTGTAAACAAAATAAAAGGGCAATTGTAATTTTTAGTTCAATAATTGTGAAATTTAATTCATGATTCATAATAGTAGGGTATAAATATATATAATGCTATATGTGTATGTATATATATATATATATATATATATATATATATATAGTTTTATACAAAAAGAACAGATAAAATACATATTTGCACAACGATGAGGTTCAATCTCATATAGTAACTGGGTAATAGAACATTTAATTAACTTTGCATTGATTTTCAAAAGGGGTTTTTAAGAGAGGAGCAAATCTTTTTACATTGGATAAGAATTGAAACTTGGCAAATGCTTTCCAATTGAATTCCCTCTTCCTGATCCTTTCTTTCCTATTCTTGTTTGCCATAAATCTCCCACTGTAGATTTTGTTCCTCTTTTCCATGTATTATTTTCTCCTCTTCTTTCCACCATTTATAGTTTACATGTGCTTCTGAAAACCCTCTTCCTGACAACCATGCAGAGAATTAAAGAAGAGTTTTGATAGCTATTGTGTCTTTCCATAAATGATTTTCATCTTTCAAATATTTCTCCCCTCTACTAAATACCTAATCTTGAAATTGAAATTAATATTTCTTTTCATGCATAATATTTATCCACCAATAGTAATAATAAATGAATCCTATTTTTATTGCATACCAAATATTTATCCTCAGAAAATAATAAGGAAGTCTTTTTAATTTTTGTAATTTAAATATTTGTTCTAAATAAATAGTAACGGAATATCACTTACTTGCACAAAAAATATTTTTCCTAAATAATAAGGTAATTTCATTTAATTACAATTAAATTAATTATTCTAAATAACAAGCATTATCAATTAATTGAAAAAATTGAATTCTCTAATTAAAATATAATTAATTCATTTTGTTTCATTGCACTTTTATTTCACCACAAATTAATTTAATCTAACATTGTAAAATACAAACGATAAAAATAGGGTTCGTGACAACAAGCTGGCCTTGTTTGTTGAAGGGATGCATGGGTATGACCCCAAGATTTCAATTGCATTTACTACCTCCTAGGCAAACAAAACTATCACTATTGGTGAGACCTCATTCATGGTGACTACTGAGTTAATTATGGAGGTGACGAGGCTATCTTTGGAGGGGGTGTGCATCCCTTGTAAATCAAAAGGTCACTATCAGAAGGATATGAAACAATTCTTGAAAGATGGCGAGAAGGTGAATAGACTCTAGAATGGCTTTAATCATGCAAGCTTGCCTGGTGTTTGGAGAAAATTCACTAAGGTCCTCATGTGGTATGTTACGCTTGAGGGGAGGTTTTGTCGCTTTCATGCTCATTTTTTTCCAATGTTTAATCACCTCCAGTGTAATGTTAAAATGAATTTCATCTTTTGGATTTTGTCCTTGCTTGATAAAACTGTAAAAAATGTTTAGGGTAAAAACAAGAATTTACCCATTCACCAAGGTCTTATCTTTCATCTCTACAAGTACCATGTTGCAGTTTTAGCCTCCCCTTCCACTATTAAAAATAGCACTTTGATGATTCACAACCCCATTGAACCCCCACAAACACCAATCCCTCCATTACCCTTGATGAAACCCCCCTTGCCATTCATCCTAGCTCCCAAGCTTGTGGAAAAGCTCCTACTAATGAGGATTCCACTCCCTACCCCATTAATTACATTCCCTTATTGGAACCCACACCTATTACTTCCAGTTTGGATGAGTTGGACAACCTAGACGATGATGTATCATAGAACCCCACCTCTACCAACTCTCCCACGAACTCCCCTACCCATGTGGAGGTCGCGGATGTCCCTACCACCCCCTTTTTTTAAACCCTAACCTCCAAAATTTCCCAACCTTTGCATAAATTTGGAGGGGACCCATACCGAACCTAGGGTGTGTTTTAACTTTAGTGCTTCCAGTGACCCCCTCTGCAAAAAAATCAATGAAATCTCAGAGACAATTAATGTCTAGAATGATATTGTGAAATGGCTGCTCACCAAAGAGAGAATCCGAACATTGGAAAGTAAATTTATACAACAATGGGTCCCATTGTTGGGTGAGGTGGAGCTCACTAGGATTTGATTACCTTCCTAGCCAAGTCTTTTGAGAGGTGGGCCAATTGGGAGAAGGGGCTGAAAGAGTTGAGAGCCATTGTTGGTACAAAGGATGATAAAAGGAATTTCCAAATGGAGGTTGAGGCTATTGATAAGAATTAGGAGAAAACCACTCAATGCCTTAAGATAATCACTAACTACAACAAAGAGACCATGAAGAACATTTCCCTCACCATTCAAATGTTTCAATAGGAATTAAGGAAGAACCAAGGTAAAAGGGTGGTTGATGATGGCAGGGATGATAGTGACACACATAAGAAGCAACGTAAAATGGTTGAAACTTCAACCAAGGAGCCACAACGAATACTCTTGCCATTTAGAAATCCCCCTTGACTTTTGATGAGAAGCTCCACATTCTATTTCAGGAATGGAATGCTATCAGTGGTCTCAATTTGTTGGGAGACCTGTAGGTGTCTTGTGGTCTTGTGCTAGTCTTTGTTCTGTGTGTTTTCATTATTTTCTTTTTGTTGTTTAGGTTGTTTAAGTTTAATTTTATGTTTTAATTTTGGTTGGGTGTCTCACTTCTCGTGAGCCCCTCATTCACCTCTATGGTTGTTTTGTAATGAGTATTGACCCTTCATGTCTTAATCTAATCAAAACATTTCATAAATATTATTATCATCATTAATATTTTTAGTTATAAAGATTATCATTAGTCTATATATTTGTATCCTTCCATACATAGAGCTTTCAAACTTTATCTATATATTATTTATTTTATTCTCTTGCTTGTACATATTTCTTGTATACTTAGGTAGGAATTTTTTTTAATCGCAACATTGAAAGAATAAAATATGTATGAAAACAATGTTTCTTAATACCTATAAAATTCTTAATTTAACCCTAACCCCAACCCTAATTCTAACTCTAACCATAATTTCAATCCTAAGCCTACTCCTAACTCATACCCTAATTGATTTAATGTTGTACATGTTGTTTCATGATAGGAATTTCCTATGCATTAAGAAACATTGTTTCCAAACATTTTTTATTATTTCAATGTTGCAATTATAAAGAAATTATTAGCTAAGCATACAAGAAATATGTATAAGGAAGAGAAGAAAATAATTAATATATAGATAAAGTTTGAAAGCTCTATGTATGATAGGATAGGCACAACATGTACAACATTAGATGAATTAGGGTATAAGTCAGGGTTAGGGTTAGACTTAGAGTTAGTGTTGGGGTTAGGACTAAATTAGGAATTTCATAGGCATTAAGAAACATTGTTTTCAATATTTTTTTTTCTTTCAATGTTGAGATTAAAAAAAATTTCCCACCTAAGTGTACAAGAAATATGTACAAGAAAAAGAAGAAAAATAATAATATATAGATAAAGTTTGAAAGTTCTATGTATGGTAGGATAAAAATATATAGACTAATGATAATCTTTATACCTAGTAATATTAATAATGATAATGATATTTATGAAAGGTTGAAATTGATTTATAGAATTGTAATCTTTTATATTAAATCTTACCTTCCAATATTTATTGTTTAATACTATAAAGATATTGTGTTAGGTTCAAGTTTAACTTTTTCATTTATATATAATATTCATAATTTATTTTTTATTTTTTATTAAATAAAAATTGAACAAATTCAAATGTGGCATGTAATGACTACAAATTATGGCCACCATATCAAGCACTTTTCGATCTTAATTTAATATAATTAATTCAAAATCCAAGAAGATCCTAAGAAGTAGGGTGTAAAATACAATCAATCTTTTTCCAAGATCTTTCTAAGCAGAAATTTTAGACTCACCATATTGTAGTCATGACCACCATATCAATCACTTTTTGACCCTAATTTAATATAACTAGCAATCACACCTTGGGGTGCAATAGGTACGCCGAAGAGGTGGTGATGGATATGATTGGAAAATTTTGGTATATTTTTTTGAGAGTGTATTTTTGTAAAAGTAATTATTTGTAGTAATTGAAAATATTAAGTATCAGTAGGCATAAATTTGAAATGGACACACCAGTCTTGTGGACACAATAAATAGAACAAGATTGATATTTTTAAGTTTAGCTGGACAATCTTCTATCTTATTTTATCTAGCTTATATTCAATTGTTATTCATAAACATAATATTTCTTAGAGAGAAATGAAATCCACAATGTAATATTAAATGATACATTTATTTGAAGTATGTAATATTTTGTGTATCGCTAATAAAAAAACTTAGCATATATTTATCCACCAAACACATATAAAGATAAAACATAATTTTGATAGTACTTACCATTACTTCTCATAAATAGATAAATAAATTGAAAGAAATGATGTTGCATTGTTGATGCCCACTTGTAAAATTGTTTGTAAGGTTTGTTTGCATGATTTCTACCTTTAGAAAAAATTT
The DNA here is from genome assembly GCA_007258455.2 of Sequoia sempervirens. Lineage (NCBI taxonomy): Eukaryota > Viridiplantae > Streptophyta > Pinopsida > Cupressales > Cupressaceae > Sequoia > Sequoia sempervirens. The sequence goes on along the minus strand of VDFB02021844.1, from coordinate 13,457 downwards.
ATACTAATTCTTGATTCTCAATGTTGTTGCTTGATTTTACACCTCTAAATTATAAAAAGTCTTTATTGATGTTACATTATTGATCTTCACATATAAAATTAATCTACATTTATTTGTTTCCATCATTTATACAAATTTAATTTAAAATTAAATCTAACAATTAGTAATATCTTATACCGCTAACGTAAACTCCCTTTATATTTTAACCATATCCCCTTCAATTTTTTTTTAAAAATTTCTGATTGTATTTAGTAAGATGTTATACTAATATCCATACAACTGATATATTGTTACACTTGGATAATGATTGCCGTATTTTCATTCCTAATTAATTCAGTACAGATGTTTGGAACTTACAAGTTTTGAATAAAGGCACCCATTACTACAAATTCATCAAAAAACACTATTAGGCCTAATTTTTTTTGTCTAGATATAAACCTTAAAGATAAAAAAAAATCTTAAGATTAGGGAAGGTTTGTTTAAAATGATGGGTTGTAATTTATTATTATGTAATGGTCAACAATGGGTCAATAAATGTGAGATGGAAATTTCTCCTTCTTTGGGTTGTTTTATGTCAAGGGGAATGTTCCCTAAGGTTAGCTTGTATAATACTTAAATAGAAATATCAAACTCTTGTTGTTCTTTGATGAAAGAGCATTTAGACTTTCAAACAATTTCACATCACCAAATATATTAAGGTTTTCATTTTCTATTTTTTTCCAATTTTGGTGTATTTTGTATGCTTCATAGCTTTTCTCATCTCCATTTAAAGGAGGTGCTACAAGAAGGTTTCAATGTCATAAATGAGAATTAGTCATATAATTGTGCTACAAAATGTCTATGTATTGATATAGACCATTTTCATGATGCATTCTATTGAATTTATAAGACTACAAAATATTTATATTCAAATTGTTTTATAAAAATTGTGTGCTAATCCAGTTCAAAACATTTATTTTATGTCTACTTCAAAGAACATACATTCCAAAACTTAACCTTAATGATGATAGAAATTGAATAAAAGATTATTTCCACTATTCAAATTCAATTAAATATAGTACTTAATCATATTAACGATTATTGTTGCCTTTGGCAATATAATCGAATAAAGGTTATATTCTAAACTCCTAGATTGTAATCGTCTACTGTTCATTGGCAACCAGTTACACTTTCTATGCAGGCAGAAAAACACTACTTTGCTTGAAGTGTGAAAGAAACCCACCAAAATCTCTTTGGGTATTGATGTGCTGGTTAATATTCGCTATTTTGATTTATTTATTTTTAGGTTGTGCTTGCTGTGAAAATTTGTATGATTTTTCTGTACTTTCCTTTTCAATAAAATTTTCTGCAAAGGAGTTCAGAATATCATCGTTTAAAGCTAGGGTCTCAAGATGCCATATTTTTCATGTAATATTTTCGTGCTTCTAAACAAAAATCTTTGGCAATAAGTAGTTTGCCAAACCTACTATGGATAACTTGGTGACATAAATATAACTCCAAACAAAAGTCAAGAAATTGAATATGAATGTGACAGAAATATATCTCCAAATAAAAGGCAAGAAATTGAATCTTAGAGCACAGCTCATACAAAAGGAATTCAGAGATAAATGAATACCTTCTTTAGCGAAGAGGTACGTAGGTGATTCCCACGACAATCACGATGGAAACTATCAAAAACTGTCTTTAGCTCATCTTTTGATTTCTATAGTGGTGAGTTTTTCAATGAAAATCCCATGAAGAATGATAGATAAGTATGAAAGAATGGGCGCTGGCTATCCAGCCCTAGGAATGCACCCAACATGGATGCATGGGTATGGATGCTGCCTCTCTTGTTTTTATTGTTGTCTATATTTTTCTGCCTCCCGTATTTAATAGTAATTGTACATTGTACGTGTTTCTGCCTCCCGTATTTAGTGGTAATTGTGCATTGTACGTGCATTTTATTAGTGGCAATAACAGCGCTGTGCATACTTTCCCGTGGTCTATGTTTTTTTTAAATCTTTTTTATCTTCTTTAAATTTCATTTTTAACATTTAGTTTTACTAATTAATTAATAATTGAAAATTTAGTTTATGTTATTTTTTTTTATGATAGTTATTTTTTTTAATTATTGTTTTTCTAATAATGTTTTAGATTTTATTTTGTATATAAAAAATAAATAAAAAATTAATATAGATTGTAGAAATATCTTAATCATTTTATTTATTAAATATAATTTACATAAATTTTAATCTTTTAAATTATTTTATTTTATTTTATCTAAAGAGTATTTTTATTTATTTAAAAGTTATTTTATTTTTGTTATTTTATATTTTTTAAAGAATTATTTTTATTTATTTTATTTTATTTTTATTTTTTTGTTTTAATTCTTAGGTAAATGTTGAAATTAAGATATCTTTTTTTAGGAAAAAAAATATGTAAAAGAGGTTTGATATTTTTCATCGTCTCTTACATAATTTTTTTTAAATGTGTATGAAAATTATTTATTTCTTTTTTAGAAACAATAAAATAAAATCACTATATTATAATTTTCATACCATTAAAAAAAATGATGTAGGAATATTTAATTGAATTTATCCTTTTACTTTATAAATCTAATTATAATAGTTTTATATTACTATTATAATTAATGTTTAATATATTACTATTATCAATAAAAATACAATTTATTATATGCAATACATAAATTTTAATCTTTTAAATTATTTTATTTTATTTAAAGAGTTATTTTTATTTATTTAACCTACCTATTTTGAAGGGTAGAGATAATACCTAATGCAAGACATTCCCATCATGCAAAGTCTAATACCTAGTTTTATTTATTTAAATTATTAGAGTATTATTTCAACAAGAGTTTATTCAACATTAGAGTACTTAAACTAATTCTCACATTATAGTACTAGACTAAAATTATTTGTATAATTTCATAATTTTAGAAATGTATCATGCAATAATTATAAATTAGAATTATACTAGATTATAGATTTAAAGAACTATTTTTATTTATTTAAAAGGTGATATAAGAAAATATTAGAAATGAAAGATATATTTGTTCTCTAATGAAGGTATATGTATAATGCTTTAGATTATAAAGGTATATGTATAATAGAATGAAGGTACTATCTATGCTTAATGTGAAATACATATAATAGATATTTAAAATGATACATATACCTCTATAATCTATTTCTAGATAAATAGGATATCTTAGTTTTAACATTTATCTTAGAACTAATAGATGCATCAGACATCCATGTATCATCCATAAATAATACATATAGTAATTATTATCTAAGAACTAATTTTAGATAAAATACATAATATATTTTTATATAATATAAATTAAATTAATATATAAACATAATGCAATATATAATTACTATATATGTATTATTATGTATTGCATTATATTAATATATTAATTTAATTTGTATTATATAAAAAATATATTATTTATTAATTATAATAATTTTATATTTGTATTTAATAATTTTAATATAGTTTAATCCTGATAGATGGCGCAAGGAGGAGAGTCAGAGCAAAATTTGGCAGAAGGAAAATCGCGCTAGGAAGCAACCGTTCAGGAGAAGAGGAGATGGGGTGACAAACCTGAGGTTAAGCTTTTGAGCAAAACAGGGCTTGAATTAGACAAGGGTAAAGAAGCAACCCACATTCCTCAATGGGTGTTCTCGAATGGGAGATGGATTGATAAATGCAATCCTCGATACAAGCTTCGGGAAGATGACTATGGGAATAAAGAAAATTAGATCGATTGAAGGAATGGCTTGCACAGTGATCATTGGAAAGAAGGTGGCGTTCACAAAATTCAGGTAGCTAGATTCCAAAGGAAAATTTAAACACTAGCACTTCCAAGAGTGGGAAGTTCAGGAAAAATGGAAGCCCTAGGGCGCTAGGGGCAAGACACTGGAGCAACACCAGGGACAAAAAATTTGGCCATTACAACAACTTTAGTCAAGAAGACTTGCGCCAAAAGAAGAATGAAAACAATAGCAGTCAGTGCCCCCAAGATTATCGCCCAGGAGAAGACTACACTCGCAAGGTCAATCTCCAGAACCATGGAGCCCATTGGAACAATAAAGAACCTCCAAGAGGTCTAAATCTTCAAAATCCCAAACAAAGTTGGAAAAGGGGAGGCCCTTTTGGTGGCAGAAGAAGGAATGAAAATAGATCAGAAACGAATACTAAGCTCTAGGGTAGTAAGCTTTTCACAATGCCAGCGAAGATCATAAAGGGAAGAATGGAGAGGTTGCGCGATCGTGCCCTCTTCGCGAAATGGTGTGGCCCAGGTGATTCGAAAGAAGAAATTATGAAATGGTGGCAAAAAAACTTTAAAGACCAGGTAAGTATTAACCCCCTTCCTAATGCCTTCTACTTGATAGAATGTATAGACTGGAATCTAAAACAACAAGTAGTGTTTGGTAAACCCCTATTCTTTAATGGCCACAACTTTCATTGTAAAAATTGGGAATCCAACTTTGACCCATGGCATTACAAGATCAAACAAACTCCAACATGATTAAAACTAATCGCCCTCCCATCAGAATATTGGAGTGTGGAGGCCATGACTAAGATTGGTGATTCCTTAGGGGTTTGCTTGGGAATAGATGAAGATTTCATAAATGGGAAAGAAAATGTAGATCCAAACATCCTGGTAGAGATTGAAGAAGGTGTAGGGATCTATAAGAGCCTGGAAATCATCTCTAAGTTTGGGTCTTGGATTCAGAAAATAGCTAAGAGTGATGTCAACAAGATAGGGAAGTGTCTTTCCAGAGAGGACATTAAGAATAGAAGCTCTGGCACAGCAGAAGTGGATACCCCTGGTAGAAAGAAAAATGTCAATACAGGTCCATTAGTGAATTCTGGTGGAAATGGAGGTAAACTGGTTTTAAGGGGTATTGGCCTAGAACAACTATCTGGAAAGAGCCCCAAAAAAAGAAAACTGGGAGACCTTGAATGGAAAGCAAATATAATCTTAAGCCAAGACATGTTAAATGTTGAAGAAGTAACTTTGCAGGCTCAAAAGGATTTGAGCACTCTCCCGGAACACACCAAAGACTTGGAGAAAGTCATTTCTTCACAAATAGGAGAAGTCTTGAGCACCAAAAGAACCTAGATTCCATAGCTCTGAAGATCAAGTACGCCTAAGGAAGAAAAGCAGAGGAAGCAAAGGAAAAGGAGGAGTCGGGTGTCAAAGAAGGCAGCACATCTCAAAATTACCATCAGGAGGAAAAGGAGGAGGAAGAAAATTCCCAATCAGATTATGAATCAGGCAAAGATTGGGGATCAGGTGAAGAGAGTGCAGAGGAAGCTGAAGAAGGGGAATTGTGGGAGGAAAGAATGTTGGAATAGATTCAATCCAAGATAAATAAACCAAATATAAAAGGTAAGGGGAGGAGAGGCCCTAAAACCAACAAAGCCAAATTGGAAATAGTAGCCAATGTGGCAGGGCAAACAAAACTTTGGAAAGGGAAGGAGACTCTCCTTCCCTAAACATAATGAGAATCATAAAATGGAATGTTAGGGGCTTAAACACCCCTAACAGATGGCGCATGGTCAAGCGCCAAATTGACCAATCAAAAGCAGATATATTTATACTACAAGAAACAAAGTGGGACTCAAAAGAGATCAAAATCAGAATGAAATGGTGGAAAAAATGGGATGGCTGCTATGTAAGGGCAGAAAGACCCTCAGGAGGGTTAGGTGTTATCTAGAACCCCCTCACAGTAACAAGAGAACTGTTGGAGGAAAATAAGAATTGGTTAGCAATAAAATGCAGAGTGTTACAGAGAAATGAGCAATTCACACTAATCAATACTTACGGCCCCACCCAAATAGGTGAGAAAAGAGAAATTTGGCAACAAATCACCTAGGCCATTTCGATCCATGGAGGAGAAAAAGGAATCATAACATGTGACTTCAATGCAACCCTAAACCATGAAGAAAAGAGAGGTGGGGTAGGGAGAATTACAAGAGTCCAACAGGACTTCCAAGAGTTTGTAGACAACAACCATCTGATGGATATAACTACAAAAAATGGCACCTTTACCTGGACAAACAAAAGGAAAGGATTTACAAACATAGCCGAGAGGCTAGATAGATTTCTTCTGTTTGGTGAATGGGGAAGAAGCAACCAAACATATGAAGCCACTATCTTACCCTACGTGGGCTCAGATCACTTCCCAGTGCAGCTACTAATACAACCAGACACAGCCCCCACTGGTTGCCCTTTCAAGTTTGAGAAAATGTGGCTCAGAGATGAAAAGTTTCTAGAATTGATCAAGAAATGGTGGAAGGAGCCACAACTTGGGAACCATTCTTGTTTATATATTCTGAATAGAAAATTGAACTATGTGAAAAATAAACTAAAGGAGTGGAATAAAGATCTCTTCAAGAATATCTTTCAAGAGAAGGATCAAGTGACCAAATAACTATGCACTCTCAATGAACATATCATAGACAAAGGAATGGATGGGGTGGAATTTGAGTCGGAAAAAGATCTCAAAGAAGAATTGTCAGAGATCTTGAAAAGAGAAGAATGATTTTGAAGGCAAAAATCTAGCGAAACATGGATCAAGGAAGGAGACCGCAACAAAAAATACTTTCATAGAATGGCAGCAACCAACAAGAGTAGGAACATAATAACTTCCATAACAAGAGATGATGAATCGCTAGCCCAGTCACTGGAGGAAGTAAATGAGGAGGCTATTAATTTTTTTCAAGCAATATTAAACAGACCATCAGAGAACAATGAGGAATTTAGGAACAAAATGCTAGCTTCAATCCTAATGATCATAGGGGAGGAACAAAACAAAATGCTATTCAAACAAATAAGTAAAGAAGAGGTGAAAAGGGTGACTTTTCAACTAAATCCAGATAAATCGCCAAGCCTAGATGGCTTTCCAGCTTGTTTTTTTTAGAAATTTTGGGAAATAGTAGGAGAAGATTTATACCTAGCAGCAGAAGAATCAAGAAAAAAGATGACCATGTTGGGAGCAACAAATCACACATTCCTGGCATTGATCCCAAAGAAAAAGGACCCTGTGAAGATGGGAGACTACAGACCAATTGCCCTGTGCAATATAGTTTACAAAGTGATCACAAAAATAATCTCAAACAGACTGAAGGGAGTTTTGGACAACATTATCTCAGAGGAACAAAGTGGTTTCACCTCGGGCAGATCAATTGTGGAAGGCATAATATCAACTCACAAAACCCTGCACTCGGCCAAAAAGGTAAGAGATCCATGCATGATTATCAAGCTGGATATTCTTAAAGCATATGATATGGTGGATAGAGAATTCCTACTAGAGGTTCTCAGGAAGTTTGGCTTCCAAGAGGATTGGGTTAAATGGATTATTTTTGTATTTCAATGGCAAAATTCTCAGTACTAATCAATGGGTTAGCTCGGGGCTTTTTCTCATCTTCGAGAGGGATAAGGTAGGGAGATCCCCTCTGCCCCTTTCTATTCATCATAATGGTAGAAGTCATGGGTCGAGGGATAACAACACTAAGGAAGGAAGGCAAATGGAAAGGAGTGAAAGTTGCCAACAGAGTTGAAAATTCAACACATCAACAATTTGTTGATGACACAACTCTTTTCGGAATGGCTAGCAGAAGAGAAGCGAGAACCATAAAATCTTTTTGGATGAATATTGCCAAGCATCAAGACAAAGCATAAACTAACATAAATCTGAGGTTTTTTTCTCAATACTCAACCGAGCCTCCAAAGAGATCTGGCAAGAATTTTGGGATTGAGAGTGGCAAAATTTCCAAGTAGATTTTTGGGCACCTCTCTTTTTGTAGGCATCAATAAAAAATGTTATTAGGAAAAGTTAATCAATAGTTGCAAGAACAAGTTGGGGACATGGAAAGGGAAATGGCTTTCTGCAGCAGGAAGATTATTGATGGTAAAGACAGTTCTTTCAGCAATACCAATTTACTCAATGGCATGCCTTAAAATTCCAACAACAGTGGATGAAAAACTTAATCAAATTTTTAGGAAATTTTTCTAGAGTGGCACAGGAGATCATCAAAAATTTCCACTTGTGGCCTGGAAAAAAGTCTACACCCCTAAAGAGGCTGGTGGAGCAGGGCTTAGACAATTATGACTGATGATCTGGTGTTTAAAAGTTTTTTGTATAATCTGTGTTGTTAAATTTGCTTTATGAAGGTCTCTCCTGGTCCGCCCAGTATGTTTAGAAAGGTTCAATAAAGTTTTTTTGGTGTCAATAATTTTATATTTATATTTAATAATTTTTATTATTAAATAAAATATATGATAATATATATTTTATATTAATTATATATTACATTATATTTTTATTTGGCAATTTTTTATATAAATATAATATATAACAAATATAATATTTTAAAAAAAAAAATCATTATATAAAATATTAAAAATAAATTGACATTATATAAATATAATTAATTATTTTTAAAAATGTATATCTTAGATTTAAGATTCATCTAAGAACTAAAACTTAAAAAATAAATAAAAATAATTCTTTAAAGAAATATAAAATAATAAAAATAAAAAACTTTAAAAAAAAAAATAAAATTTTAAATAAAATAAAATAATTTAAAAAACAATTATTTAAAAAATAACTATTATAAAAAAAATTAACATTAACTTAAATCTTAATTATTAATCAATCAAACTAAATGTTTAAAAATTAACATTAACTTAAATCTTAATTATTAATCAATCAAACGAAATGTTAAAAATGAAATTTAAAGAAGGTAAAAAAGATTTTTTTTAAAATAACGCACAACAAAGTAGGAAAGTATGCAGCAGCGAGTAGCTTGCCACTAATAAAATGCACGTACAATGTACAGTTACCACTAAATACGGGAGGCAGAAACACGTACAATGTACAGTTACTATTAAATACGGGATGCAGAAAAATACGGGCAGCGATAAAAACAAGAGAGGCAGCATCCATACCCATGCATGCATGTTGGGTGCATTCCTGGCGCTGGATAGCCAGCGCCGAAAGAATGTGGTAGTGAAAAGTATGAAGGAATGTGGCGGTGAAAGACACCTAAGGTTTCCTGACATTGAAGCTATGTAGGCAACTACCAACCAGTAGTTAATAACATTCAATTTGCAAATAACTCTGGAGTATTCTGGGTACAAATAATTCTGCGTATCACTGATATTTGCAAGTTGCACAATAACTCCGATGTTTTCCCCGTACAGATATTTCTGGCATGGCTGATCTTGACAGGGACGGTCAAGATGAGTTTAATCATCTCCTGAGGGCTCTTATACGGTTGCTTTAAAATTTTAGCTTGGCCTCTTTCAAATAGGATACGCCTTCGGCGTAATTAATTCAAAATCCAAAAAATACAATCAATCTTTTTTCAAAACCTTTCTTAGTGGAAATTTAGCCCCACCATGAAATACCGCTAAGGGATTATAATTGTACATATATCTTTCGGTAACCGTGGTGATTTTTTTTTGGGGAGGGAGAAAAGACCCGCCTGACTAAACTTGTCTAGGATGAAATACAAAACTTATACGTGTAACAATCGTATCAATTGAAAACCAGGGATTTCAAAAGCATTTAATAAACATTGCTTTCAAACCTTTCCTATTCTTCTAACGTCACCATTGACAACAGCATTCTACGTAAGTCTAAAAGGAATTCACATGCAGGAAAAGGGAAAAGAGAACAATATGAAGGGCCAGTCGTATTCTTTATTATTATTCGATATTATTGTTTACCAATATATAGGCCAGTGATATTCTTAATATGTGATAATAACAACAGTAATAGTATTGTTTAACGAAGATTAGAGCTGGTTTATAGGTTTGTAAATATTTCAAAAGATTATTTTTCCATATTTTATGTTTGGCTGTGGAAATTACATTAATTCTTAGGTATTAATGTGCGCCGAAATACTGAAAGCAAAATTAATTTTCGAATAAATAATATACCTACCAACTATTAAAGTTTTTCCAGGATAAAACCGTGTACAATGAAGTAGAAACTCGTGTTGTGCTATTGTGAGGAAAAAGAATTGTGTAAATGATGGCCACCTTCTTTGGGCTTTTGAGTTCAGAGGGGTTTCTTTGGTTGCAACTGGCCATCTTTATATGGCAAGCCATACGACCTGCTGCAACAATGAGGCTTCCATGGGCATTACTCAGTACTGCTGTCTATAAGATCTTCCGAGGGAAAGAGTTTGACAACGAGCATTTCATCTTATTGTCGACAGATTACAATGACACAGATGATTCTGCCAGCTTCTGTGAAAATTACGACGAAGGCCATTATACGGAGAATAACGTAGGTGAGTCGATAATTTTCAGTTATAGAGATTGCCACTATATTTCTGAGAGTCAGAAAGCTAGTCAGGTGAGGTTATTGATTATTGGGGAGCTTAAGAATGTGCCTATTGTTAAGGAGTTTAAAACGGTTAATGGTTTTATGGGAGTGTGGACTCTGTGCTCAGCGGATGAAGCCATAAGAATGTGTTTAGCAAGTAAGAGATTCAGATTGTGCTTCAGGAAAACAGTTAGCTTTTGCTTGATAGAACACATGCCGCTCATCACTGACACTTATTGGATAACAAAAGTGTTCAGTGGTGTTCCCTTGTATTTAACTGCCAAGGGACGTGAACAACTTTCATCAGTAGTGACACTATTGTTGATCATTTTGGACTTCACTTATAATATTTGGTTGCCAGTAATTGAGAAGCTATATTTGCTGTTTGTCAGATTTGTACAGCTACTGTTGTCTCGTCTTCCCACGGATTTGAGGTTTTTGGTCTTTTACTTGCTAAGCAACTTTGATAATAGATATTTGCCATGTTCCATAAGTGATTTTAAGGTCAAAACGAGGAGGACTAATGTCTTTTATGCAACTGACAACACTGTTTTAAATTGTCCTGTTAGTCAAAATGGAATATCGCAGGAAACATTTGATGAGGTTGATACAACGCTAAAAGAATTCCATTTTAAAGCAAAAGCTTTCCGTGTTGAAATAACCAAAGAGCCAAGGAAAGATGAACGGGTAGAATTTAACCTAAAGCTACGGGAGGTTCTTTTTAACCAGGTGGAGGCCACATATAAAATGACCGAAGATAACTTCAAAACCTATATTGGGTGCTGGAAGTTATTAGAGAAGGATTGTGTAGGTCTGGTTCAAACGGTTGAAAAAGGCATGCCTTTTAATAGCATGCATTTGTTTGGTTTTGAGGAAACCATCAACCTTTTTTGGGGCAGCAGCAAAGTGAATGTTTATAAAGTTGAACTTGAAGAAAAGCACCGATACTTGATTGCTGGTGAGAACCATAAGCATTATATCAACTTTGACAAAATGGAATCCCCACTGTACTTGGCTATTGCAAGGAAATGGGGATGTGGCCGGGCTGCGGTCAAACCGTTTGCAGGGACGAAGCAACAGTAGTTTCTTGTTTGCAGTAGAACAGTGATGGACAAGCTCAGGTCAGTTGTGTTTAGCTATAATTTGTGTCTTTTCCATGGCATCTCAGCACGTATATATCTTTTCAAGGTCTCCTATATTGTATGTCTTATGCATGAACTATCTTGGTGGTCTGTAGACTGCTTTTCTCATATTTGTCAGTACTGTTGGATATACTTTCTATTGTTAATATAAAAATAAATTTGTGGTATTTAAATTGGCTTTACAGGGCCAGAGGAGTATGATTTATAAGGGTAATACTTGCAAAATATAGGGCACTTGTGATAGTTGGTTTGCGAATATAAACATGTTAATGCGTTTGCTTCTTTTGTCGTTGAAAGACCATATAATTTGGAAGATTTTACTCCCCATGTCATGTAAGAGAGAAATATAAAAGAGAAAAATATTAATATTTGGTAGAAGTTATATAGATTTCTTATATAATATTGTCTAAATTTTAGTATTATAGAATTATTAAAATCAGCATTTTTATCATAATATATTATATTAATTATATGAAAAAAAATTTATTTAGAATTCAAAGATGAGATAAATTAATATAATTTTTTCAATTTAAAAATATATGCATTTATATTATTTTCAATAATTTTTTTTTTTTTTAATGTTAGTTTAGTATGAGTGATGTTTTCTTCTTACACATAACTTTTACTGCATATGAATTTTTGTATGATTTCTTAAAAGTATATAATTAAATAAGTGTGGATAGTTTTAATAATTTTATATCAAATAAATAATTTATTGATTAATCTTTTAATTGGTGATAATAAAAATTTAGATCTATATTTTATCATAGGTGTTTCTTTTTACTATTTTAAATTTTTTTTTTTTACATAGTTTACTATTTTTCTCAATCTCTTTAGTGAAAGTTATTATTTTTTGTAATGCATTTATGTTTCTTATATAATTAGAAAACTGTTACATATTACAATTTTTGAAAAACCTACATTGAGGGCTACATGCTCATAAATATCATCTCTAAGCGACTTCATTTGATCCTACATGCATGATGCAAAGTGGGACCTTTTATCCTCCAAAATTGCAACATGTAGATAGGAGGGGAAGGGACTAGCATGGGATGTCACATAAACATGTTCAATTGAAGTATTTTCAATCTAACACACCTAAATTGAACCTATAGTTTCTATAAATTCAATAATAGTGCATCATTTACACTTGAAGATGAATAAAAACTACAACTTAGAGTAGAAAGGTTGCAATTGAAAGAGGTAGTGATGAGAAATAAAAAGATTAAATACCAAAAAATCTAACAATAAAATATTCAAGAAAAATAAATTGGATTGAATATAAAAAGACTAAATATGGGGGTTCAATACAGGACATGCAATTTTTATTTCATAGTTAAGTTACCTCACATTTATTATTATTGTTATATCAAAAAATAAGATATAGTTGATTTTTTATAAAAATTAGATCTAATTTTAATTAAAATTTTCATATAAATATGTATACCATAATTTAAATTATATCTATTTTTTAACTAAATTATGAAATATGGATTTATATGCTATAATTTGATTAATTAGAAATAATTTATATAAAGAATCAACAATATTTTCTTGTATGATAGGTATAATTTTCTAGTGATGATGTGTGTGTGAACATGGATATTTCTTATCCATTTTCTCCCTTTTTAGTGTGAACAAGGCACATTATCTAACTAGTTCCTAGTTAGGAACCATTCACACATGTTCACATGTTAAGTTTACTTAGTGAGTTAGGAATCTTTCTAGAAGTCTCTTGTAGACATGCGATATTATCCTCTAGTTGTCACATGACATAAGATTAAGTCACTTGTCATCATCCTAGTTTGTCTTACATCTTAACATTTCTTACATAAGAAAGGTTTCATATATAGATTTTGTATTGCATATAAATGTTCTTTGATCATATTTGATCTAATATATTTACATCCATTATTAAAAATTTATTCTCTTTATTTTCTCTCTTGTAGAAGTATATTTT